>JABASH010003266.1:0-17018 GCA_019776445.1 Tomocerus maximus | reverse complement strand
GATAAGGAGATGTCATTCAATAAATTAATTGCATTCTCAGCCAGAAAGCCCCCAGTACTGAAGCCGAGTATTTGCTGAACAGTTTTTCATTAATATATTCATGGTGAAAGCACTGCATATTTTCAAGTATATAGGATTGAATATAGGATTGAATTATATAATATAGCCTACAAGCACAATTGGTTTACATTCTTGAACGTAAATCGAAAAACCAAATTCGCAAAGAATTACAGTTTGTGTTTTGTATTATGCTTATGGCGCACTGCAAGTCTATTTCAATTCCCTATGCTTCAACAAATAAAATTATTACAAGTTACTTTTATACTGAGAGTGACTATAGTAAATGCAGACAGTAAAATGTTAGCCTGTGAGTCTCGCCACGCTTTCCCTATATGAAAGTTAGCGTAGTGAAGAAGAAAGTGCTATTTATGTTCCGAGAATATTGTCCCTGACTGGATTATTAAGCTACATTGAATGGTACTCGTGACATTTGTCCTTCAAACAAGCTTGGACTCGATTTGTACAGAACACTGCATTACATTTCACTGTAATTTACAACGAGGGCTATGTAATACAATTACCACTTACAAGTACTAGCCAATAGTTACTTCACAAGATACAAACAAATAGGATTTACAACGCAGTAGTTAATGTTTTACAGGGAAGTTCCAAAATTCTTCTCTAATGACGTCCCTTATCGAATTTTTATTTAACCAATCACTGTTGATTGCTGTCTCAAAAATCTGTCCTCGATTTTTTTTCTTATTAATCAGTTCTTGCACTTTGAATTGTCTGGAGACTGGGCTAACTTATTTAAGAGAAAAGTTTTTGAATTCCACAAATTAAATGTCTCATCAAGAGATTTCAAAAGTAATTTCATGTACCTACTTTAAAAACTTTCACCCTTGAGATCGAAGAAGCGTTAATCTATTAGACATTAACATTTAAGGCGTAAGCAGAGTAATCACCAAGAGTATAAACAAAGATTAGTACAACATTAGTTACATTTTCAAAGTTAGAATCGGTATTGTCAAAAGTTGTAGTAAAATTGGAATACTTGCTGTACCTTGTTACTAACAAGTGAGTATAAAATTGTAAGTGTGAATCATTTGAAGTTACGCATGGTTAAAAGCACATTATCAGTTGAGTTAAAATTCGGTACATACGGTAGATTAAATGTAGTGCTAGGAAATGGGAAAAGTTGGGTGTTGAATTTCTATGATAGAGTTCATCACGCATGAAATGGAAAACTACTTCTAATCGAATTATTCTGCACAACTCACTTCTCTCAACTTTGATTCGGAATTCTCGTAACTCCTCTCTCTAGACAAAAAGAGCCTAAAGTCAAAGACTTCCAAAGTCTTTGTTGGGTAGAACGTGGAAGTGATTTTCAATCTATATGGTGTGAATGAATGAATAAAAATTAATTTGAGTTGAATGAAAAGGACTAAAATTGCTTTTAGAAATAGAGCAACTGAACCAACCTTTTACAAACTGAAGAAAGAAACCTTTTGAAGTGAACTCCTTTACAGCTCTCTTTATTTGACAAACGTCAACTTTTTTTTAACCAACCCATTTAGACCACACATTGTAGTTTTAATGAATTGCTCTCAATATGATCTCAATGAAATTCAAATGTATTTATATATCCTCAACAAGTTATTTTAATGCAGAAAAATAATAATACAGCTTTGTGCAACTTACTAATATGTCGGTGTGTTTAGAAAACTCAATGAATGTACCTAGATGCGCAGCCTGTACCATAAATTATTACTACAGTTATAATCATATTAGGTTTTTTAACTTGATAACTACAGTTTCTGAAATGTGACTACAACTTAAAACGCAAAGATTCTTGAGCAATGTGTTAAAATATGTAATCGTGCTAAACAAATCCAATTACGCTTTGAACCGTATAATTTGGGTTTCCTCAAAATACTCCAAAAAGTAGCAATTATGACATCGGAACGACAATATTGAGAGTGAATGTTGTGTGGGTGGTTACAAAAGTTTTCAGTAACATTATCATGACATAGAAGATAGCAAAATGCTAGAAGGTAAAAAAAGTTCCTTAGCTGCCATTATTTTGATATTAATCGTAATTAAGGCTGTAAAGCTAGCAGGAAACCTAGCCTAAAGGAAAACTGAAAAGAAGCTAATTGAATGAAAGGAAAACATAACTGAATTTAGGGAATACTATTAGAAGGAGATATATCTTGAGTATGAACGTAATTATTAGAGTGATAGAACCTCTACGGCTAAATAAAAATGAAAGTTTGCAATTTTTCCCAGGCCTGTGAGTATCTATAGATAGATGGGCAAGATAACTTGGTACCTCCAGTAGTGGATCCAGAAAGAGGTTTGGGTATAATTTGTATGCAAACCCTGCAGGGAACTTTTTCTTAAGTTTTATCTCAAAGCCTCTGGTTTCTCTCGCTCATTTAAAGTCTTTCTGTATATCTGTATTAGGGAAAAGTTTAGTGTTCCCTTTCTCTTAAGGATGGAGAGAAAGTCAAGGGAAAGCATTTTTAGTATCGTAAGCCTCTGCGCTTCTTTCTATTCACACATCCAGAATATCGAGTAGCTGATGCAAAAGAAGCATTCAGAGTCAAAGGAACAGGCGAAAGACGACGAGACACTAAAATAAGAAAGTAGCAATAGTAGCCAAACTAAAGTCTCCTCAACAGTCTCCTACAAACTTTTTCTTGGAAGCAGGGACGCAAAGTAAACTTGTGCGATACTATTATGCTCCATTCGCTGATCGTAGTGAAACACTACAGAGTACATTATATGCATTTACATCCTAGGTTATACCTGCATATGCATTCAGGATATATGCAACCTTGAATTTGTAGACTTCCCAGGAGAAAGCATGTACTGATAATAATAGAAATTGCCCACAAAATATCCCAGAAACTATTTTAAAAGTCTCTACCAAAGAGCTCTCTTGCGTCTAATTTGCAATAAATCAAAGAATCTAATGAAAATGGCAAAACAAGTATAAAATAGTTTGAAATTGTTAAGGACTTATGTGCTTGAATGGTTACTCTATTACCACAGTTAATATTTTAATTGCTTTTGCGTGTCTTTAATTAAGAAAAGCAACAACGAATAATTAATTGTAGCTTATTTGTGTGTGAAGTACGTGTAAAGATAGATAAAGTAAAGAATGTAAAGTAAGCAGTAGGCAAAGAGTTACAATTTACTTAGCAAAGTTAGCATCAAAAGAAATAACTGTAGAATGTCCCTGATGAAAACTAATTATCATTGTGTGTGTGTTTATTGCAGATTGGCCCTGGAGTGAAATTGCCTAAAAACAAGCTGAGATAAACCTTGATAACTTGAACAAAAGTTTACCCAGTATGTGCACTTAGTGAATTAGACCGACGCAGTGAACAGTGAATGTGAATGGACGACTTTTTAAACTAGGGAAGTTAACGGGCAACACTATGGTGCTCATTTCAACACTGTGTATTTTCCTTATTCTGTCCAGTCCTATTATTGTCGTGGGAAATCTTCTCATCTTGAGTTCTTGGTTTCGTTTCAAGCGTTTGAGAACACCTTCGAACTCTTTGATCGTCTCTCTAGCGACAGCCGACTTGGGGTTCGGTTTATTTCTCCCTGTGGCTGTGGTCGTCGATTGGTCATTGCCCACTGACCAAGAAGATTATTGCAATGTGCCGCTCTGCATTGGACCTTATGCCATTCTGCTAACATTTTGTTCTGCCTCGTTACTTTCTGTTGCTGCTATTGCCCTGGACCGTTTTACATCTGTAGCTCAACCTCTGCGGTACAATCATTTCATCACTAGTTCCTACGTCCAGAAATTCGTACTCGCCTGCTGGATCTACGCTCTTGTAATTGGATTAATCCCATTTCTTTTCGTCAAGGAAGCCGGGGCGGAAGTCGTCATTGCTTGGCTCACTGTTTTCCTCTATGGACCTTGTTTCCTGTCTGCCATTCTCAGCTACGGTTACATTTACGTTGTGGCCAGAAGCCATGCCAGAGCAATTTACAGTGTTGAGATTTCCCTTAACAATGGGGGTATCTGTGAGATCACTGACACTTCTGTCCATCATCATCGTTATGGTGTTACTCTCGCTTTAATCTTGGGATCTATACTTCTCTGTTGGACTCCTATTCAAGTCTGTGCCATCGTCGATGTCTTTGCCGGAACTGAAATTCTTATGGATCACAAATCTAGGATTTTTGCTGCAATACCGATTGTTTTCAGTAGTTTACTTAATCCATGGTTATACGGTTATCGCTCTTCAGAGGTAAGTATCTTTACTTAAGTTAACTTGTCCATAGAGTATCCAATGGGAGAAAGTTAACTTTCCCTTGTTACTACTAGTCAACTGATGCCTCTTCTGTTACATACTTCTGCATTTCCCCTTGGTTTATTTTCTGGTGTAAAATAAAATTTAGTGTACAATATACTACCAAATTGTAGGCTACATTTTCATTCAGAAAACACAAGAGAAATCTAAAAAATGCACTCAAAGCAAGTCAAGTCACAGTATTAACATCAGTCAGTACACTTTAAAGATTTGTAAGAGGAACACGGACGTGTATTTGTTTAAAAATATGTAGCTATGTATATTTACTTGGGGAAAGTTGCATTTATAAAACAACAAGGCGAGAGAAATGACTTTCTCCTGTGTGTACACTGGAGCTTAAGTTGTGAAAGTGGTACTTACTAGTTTAATATGCCTCCAGTCATAATGGCTTTAGTAATCAGTGCAACTTCCGTTTACTCAAAGCTCGAAGGAAAAGGAAGGTCATTCAAAACGATTCGGGGAGTACCTAGATAATTGATTGACGTGTCCCTGAAAACGTACTATGGCATTTGCTAACCATGAACTTAGAAGTAGACCTAGTCGTTTTTTGCTTATGTACATAATGATTCTGTGCCTTACGTATTGTAATGTTGTGTGTGTATTATGAGTATGTGTTTATGTTTCACAGATACGTCTTGCTGTACTGAGACTGTTGGATTCGATGGTGACGAAAATAACTGGAAGACCTCCAACGATGAATATATTTTACCAGCAACAGAATAAAGGAGAAATGACAAGTTGTGCTTCAAACGTTCGTCTTTTAGCAATTTCACCAACGCAGACAACCGTCCAGTGCTGTAATAGTACCAATGGAGAAGCAAGAAAGCAACATCAAGGCCAAACTTATCTCATGATATGTGATCAAGTGTCAACTACTTTATAAACTGTGAGCAAGCTTAAATTTATTACGATTTAATAATAAAAAGAAACTGAAACTAACCAGCGAACTATGACTGCATCTTTAAGTTATTTGTTGACCATGTTTCAATTGATAAGACTTGTTTGTATCCTCTAATGATAATGTATGTACTATCACTACTAACTATAAGTATAGTAACTGCAGATAGACATCATACTCCTTAAATCATACTGTTTGAATCAATATACACAATGTACTATACTTAGCTATGTAACCGAGAAAGTGAATGAGTGTACCTGGGAATCAAATAATCCATAGATTGATTCAGATGGCTTTTATTTTGTGGTATGGAAAAGTGTAGACATAAAGTGTTAAGTATACCTAACCAAGCTAATAATATTTTAATAGTTCCTATTACTTTCAATTTTTAAATGTATTTTACCACCTAAATGTACTGTGCAAATAAATACATTGAGTTTTCACTTTAACTACCGGTCATTGTCAGACTGAAAAATTATCAGTTATGTAATGTTAAGTAAGACAGTAACCAAAATGTACATTCACAAGTGGGGCTGAAAAATTGTATCTGTAGGTAGTCATTAGTATATCCTTTAATAAACTATAAACGAATGTAAATATGCTTACATAAGTTATTGTTACAGTTATGGTACCTTACGTGGTACAGTAAGCCTCATGTTTGTGTGAACAGTAGAACAGGATTGTAGTCAATGTTGTTAAGGTCTTCCATTATGTTAGGTGTGAATACAAATACACTATGCGTACATACATGCTACAACATTATATAATAAATATGCGGTAGTGTTTAGATCAAAGTGGAGAAATAAGAAAAATTATAATACTGTTAATGAATGCAGCTATAAGTACCTAGATGTATTAGTAATTAATTGTTCCTATACTAAAACGTATTCATAACCACAATCTTTGCGTTATTTTAGCGTATCACCAACAAGAACAAGTACTCAATTTATGAAAGAGCCTAATTATTAGAGCCAATTTAGGTCTGAGAAACCACAACACTAATTAATCATTACGGTAAAAGTGTCATGTTTGATCAAAGAATACAGTTTTCATTGAAGTATTGGAGAGAATGTCTTATTTACACTGTTAACTGTACAATGTTATGTGGTCCTTTTGTTACAAAATTCTTTTACAGCCATAATGTGTTTAAATGTTTGATTAAGGATGGCTTCCTACTTTTGTCTGCGATGAGAACAGTTCATAGGGTCAACTTACAGTTTCGAGACTATTTCCGAATGTAAATGTTTCTGTCTAGGGGCTCTAAAGGCCCGGTTTTTGAAAACACGAGTGCACGAAATCATTTTTTGAAAATAAAAAATATACGTAGGAATTTACATTGAGCTGCCAAAAAGAGGATTTTAAATTACATAGAATCCGATTTTAAATTGGGAAAAGGGGTCCTCATGTCCCCTAGCCATTTCTGAGGGTCATTTAATAGGCTACCCAGCATATCTGTACGCTTATCCAAAACGCTGATCTCATCGCAGGGAGATTTCCCTACTCAAAATACATTATAGTGAAAGCTGTGGGTTCATTCATAACGGATAACCTACATTCAAAGCCTATAGATAACCTATATTCAAAGCTCTACGTTCACTACTAAAAAAGTGTCGCAGCCGTTTCAGAGATTGACTAACTTTGGGAACGGCCCGTAAAATGTGAAAGTGTGGGAAGTAGTTCTTAAAGTACTTGAAGTTGTGAGATTAGAGAAGAATTTTTTAACTTCTTTGTGTCACCAACAGTGTTTATTAATACGTCATAATGTCATTATATTATGGTAGCGATCAGACAGCCCACACTATAGCCCTTTCTGGATACATTTACCGGAAAACGATCTCTTTGGATGTTTAACAATAATAATAAAAATTTATGCTTAGTAATGTACCATACTACTACCTACTCTGATTGTAAATTAGATTGTAAATGTAAGAAATTAAGAATTATGAAAAGAATAAGTTTGATGTACCATTAGATGTACAGTAAACGTATGTAGAGTGTTGTATACGATAAATTGTTACATTTTGTAGGTAAACATTTATTTCCTCAAATAAAAAGACGCAGGACTAATGTCAATCTGTGTGGGAAGAGCTGAAACACCGTAGTTTGCTAATAAAAATATATTATTATGCAAAAAGCTTGCAATTTTTACTTACAAAACTATCCTTTTCTGGTTTCTCACCATGTATTGCATCTTTACCTATCAAATGTTCCATTTACTATCACATTTGAAATCATAGATAGGATGCATAGTTTAGTTGAATATCTATGTTTTGAATATACCAATAACTATTTATAACTGATATGAATTTGCAACTATTGCAACTGCAAATATGATCAAATGAGATATTCTCAATTTATCACATGCGCGTAAATGACCTTAGAAATAGCTTAAATATCCGGGTTATCCGTGAATCAATATCCTACAAAAGTAAAAAAAAATGTGATCATATGAAAACGAGGTTGAGTATGCAGTCATTACGTCCCATTGTATTGCAAGAGGAAAGGGAAATGTAGTTCAAGGTGAAGTTCTGTGGATGCCATGTAAATATACGTGAAAGCATTGCATGAAGATGATTGACATTGGGATAATGATGATTATATTGGCTTGGGAAAGTTACATGTTGCAAAAGTAGCTGTGCTGTGCCTAGTTAGGGAAAGATTACGGAAATGACATGTTTCCGGCATTTGTCATCGAGAAAGGAGATTCCAATAGGATAATAATAGACCTTCAGACTAAACACACAAAATAAGAATATACCTACTGCATACATATTATAACTCTTCACCTAATGTAAAAAAGATGAAAATAAAAAAGAGATTTCTTTCAGTAGAGACAGCTTATAGCTATATAGATAATATCCATTTGTAGACATTTCGTGCTTCTTTAGGAGCCTAACTTGGAGTCTTTGGGATTCAGCTACTGTAGTTGAGTCTAGTCGGAGGTAATGTGTGAATAAAATTTGTCTGTGTCCAAATTCTTTGTGAACTTTTTCTTCATAATTCCATAAATACCCGCCATTAGAAGTTAGAAATCAGCTCCGGCGATTCCTGGACTTCACAAATTTTATTGTTGATACAATTTTCAAATCATAATGAATTTTAGTAACCTTTCGTGTTCATTTGCATTTCATGCATCCATTTCCAAAAATACTACAACTACTTATAACATATCGCCCTCGTTAGAGGCTTTCGAAAGACATCAGGATAGTTTGACAATATATAGCGACTCCGATGGTCGATTATGCGCTAATCATATATATCATTAGGTTCAACAACTTTTGGCAGGTAGGTATTTATTCTGAATTGTTCAATCCTAGTAAAAACAAAGTGAAAAGTTAGCAAAGGAAGGCAAACCCTGACGCGTGTCCTGGAATCCCTTAGTTGTGCATTACTACATTCTATCATAATTTGTCACTTCTCCAACCGCCATGCCTCGTACATCTTACCGTTACGCAAGAATCAATTAAAAAGAACAGAAACGACATTATTTGCATAATTGTGCATAATTGCATATAACTAAATCTTCGGATTCTTACTCTTTAGCAAAGTTATTTCGTGCAAGAATAAATCAGACCCGTTAAATGATGGACGAATTTGAAACGGACGTGACGTGACGGAATATATTCGATATAGATGTGTAGTTTTGAAGTATTACATGGATATCTTGAATAATTTGATACAGCTCAACAGATGCACACTACTGTGACAAACACACACGTAATTATGTTGGAATGCTTCATTGCCAAATTGTCATTGCACTTAGGGACTTCACTCCAGCTTTCACAATCTGTCGTGTTTTCCATTTTCGCTCAACTCTCGAACAAAACACTACATAGTGTATTGTGTATGGATGATATTGTGACATTTTCATAGTTCGTTCGGTTGAATCACTCTCTGAACTGATAAAGGCAAAGGATTCCATTTAGAAACGAATGCTAACTACAGATATTGTATCTGCTTCAATTCTAATCGCGGGTAGGGCCTTAAGCCACAAATCCTTGTCCTGTGCATTGCACTGTAAAATAACAATTATAGAATGCAGGGAATATACGCAAGTATATGTGAATTAAGTGGAGATGTTCTAAATAATGCTGTATAACCTCTGTCCTTAGTATGCAGAGTATTATTAGAAGGGCAATGAAACCAAACGGAAGGCCAAGCCATGGAGAAAGGGAAAATATAGAATTTCCTTTCTCCACATGAATCCATTGGATGCTTTCTCTTTCCAGCAATAGCAGTCCATTAATCAGCTCGTATCATCCAAGATCCGATTGGGCTGTCACTCAATCCTGCGGGAATAGCAACCAACATTACCACATAATATAGCGACTATAGTAGAAATACCATTTAATCAGGCCTCTGTATATCCAATTCCAATACAGATAATCGGGATATACGGGCAAAAACATTATTGTCACAGTGAAAGCACGGAGAAAGGGACTGTCGATGAGTGTATAGGATATTTTTCCATAATCCTGCATTCCAGACTGTACCTGACGGCTTACAATATGCAGCTAAGTACATATATACTTACTGCATTAAAAAGCTCTTGGCTGCTTTGGTTGCTTTTGGCTTTAATATGGAGTGGAAATGGAATGACATTGGCATTATAACATACACAACAATTTTTGGGGCTACCCTTTCTATTGACCTACTGTACTTTACTATATGTTACTTATCAGTACCACATTACATGCAAAGATTTGGAAAATATTATTATAGCTCGTCAATGTTATCTAATGTCTTCCATGTATTTTCTTCAATGCATTTTCTGTGTAGCAGTCCCTGAAGCTACTACATAGGACTACATAGAATGCTTAAAGAAATATATAGGTATCTGTAGCTGTGCATGTTTTGCTAATACTACTGATGTTTCATTCATATGCTCTATATCGTCAGTAATAATCCTATATAAATACATAAGTAGAAAGAAACAGGAAGAATTAGAGAGTGAACATCATTTCTAAAGATAGAAAGGATATTAATCCCCTCGCAACTTTTTTTCTTTTCTTTTTCTGCAATTCACATTAGATTTCATCACACGACTGCACATGTACATACCATCACGAATCCATTTTCTATGTTCTTTACATTCGGTTTTATTAGATGTACACGAACTTTGTTATTAATATGCATTAGTGGATAATATTGGATTTTCCACATATCCGTGGGCGAATCTGTGAATCATGGTTTAGCGAATGATGATGTAAAATAAAAGATTTGCTATCTGATAGTTTATATTTTACTCCAGTCATAAAGATTAGTCGTCATAATACACTTCGGCTTATTCTTATCCTCAAATAAAATTCCTTCGCCAAATTTCCAAGGGTGACACTGACAGTTGTTTATTTTATATTAGTATGGAATTTTGAATTCGTTACTTGAAAAGTTGCGAAAATTAAAATCGTAAAAAGCATCTTGAAGTGAAGTTAACCAAAAACGTTTAGCAGGCAAAAATTCAACACTTTGTGAGAATGATAAAACATAATACGCAGTTTGAAAAAGCCGTGATTCAAATAAAAATGGCCGACGACGGAGACGATGCTAACCTTGAGGAACTTCGGGAAGCCTTGGCCCAAGCTTTGGCCCTATTGCAAGAAGCTGCCAATAACTTGATGGGTGATTTGGCCGATGGTGACAATAACGCGGCGGCCAACGATGGAAATTTGGCCGATGGTGACAATAACGTCCCGGCCAACAATGGCGATGGGGACAATAACTTGGCGGCCAATGATGGCAATTTGGCCGATGGTGACAATATCGGGGCCGATTCTGATGGTGATGGAAATGATGGTGGAGAAAATTCCAATGGTGATGGAAATGATGGTGGAGAAAATTCCGATGGTGATGGAAACGAAGATGGAGAAAATTCCGATGGTGATGGAAACGAGGATGGAGAAAATTCCGATGGTGATGGAAACGAGGATGGAGAAAATTCCGATGGTGATGGAAATGAGGATGAAGAAAATTCCGGTGACGAAGTCAACGAATCCAATGATGATGGTGGAGGTACAAATACTACTTTTTACCTACTTTTTTACCCACCTTTTTAACCTACTTTTTAACCCCCCTTATATGTTCATATGTTCAGACGAAGATAGTTCTGACGAAGAACTTCCAGATCTTGCGTTTCTTGATGATGGTGGGGGAGAGCTAATGCGTGATGAACCTGTCCATGAAGTCGACCAATTGGCACAAGATCCCGATATTGAAATGGAAGATATTTCAAACTATGATATGATAGACCATTGGTACACAATCGAGGATGAGGCAATAGAGGTAGAAATTTTCGTGTTCCATATCTTTCAACATGTTAAAGTAAAGTAATAACTGACCATCCGAAAATTATTTTTTTACCCCTAGACTTTTTTGGAAAGTTTATGCCCTTATATCTCCTTGAAGGATATGCTAAAGTTTCGATTGGCAAGCTCAAGATTCAATACCGTTATAATCAAGAATGCTGAACGACTCTACAAAAATTGCAAGGGAACATACAATTCTTCCTTTTACAAAGTTGGATATCAATGGAATTCTCAAATGTCAATTCAACCACATCTAATTGCTTTTCAAAGCTTTATATTCCAACGTAGGCATGATTTTTTCAAGAGACACTGGCAATTGACGGCAAGCAACTTGACGACATTGGAACTGAACAATTGTAGCTTTGAATGCGAAGGCATAAAATTTCTAGTCGATTTTGCTCCAAATCTGAACAAGCTAAGTATTAGCCATTGCAAACTACGAGATGTCGACAATTTCCATAAAAAGCCGAGGAAAGATCCAATTACAAAAGTAGCGGTACCCAAAGACTACGTCGGAATAAAGATTTTGCATTTGGAAGGGATAAAAGTCATAGAAAATTGCTTCATGAAATATTTCATTAATAAAATCAAGCCGAACACCTTAACTGAACTGAGCTTGACGAAATGTTTTATCGATGAATTCCAACCCATTAAAGGTGAAAATGCATATTTGTTATGATTTCAATTTCAATGAATTTTAGATTCAGGCTAGTAAAATTAAAAAGTAGCTTTTCTGGCATTGCTTGAATGTTGAATGACTGCATGACCTTATTTATATTTATATTAAAAAAGGGACAATTAAGGCAGTGGAATACTTTCGTTGTTTTGCTCCATTGTTTCTAAAATTAATCGTGAACAACGCACAGTCATTAAAGAAGATGGCTTTCAATGGAAATGCTTTTCAAATGCTTCTCCTCCAGCAACTTACCGGGGACTCAGCAGTGATGAAACTTTTGGAACCAACTCATCTTTCCCTGAGTTTGCTTAAACCGGTTACTGAGGAATTAAATTGGAATCATCTGTTACAATTTCTCAGAGACCGATGTTCGAAATTGGAAAATCTAAATTTGCAAATTGTTGACTATGGAAATATCCAGAATGTACGGAATGTCTTCGAGACCATGACTCTTATCAACTGCCCACTGAAATCCTTCAACTTTGAATTCAATGGAAATTCAAAAGATGGGGAAATTGACTTAGAAGGCCTACTGAGGCAGTCGAGGGAGTTGAAACATCTAGTTATCTCTGACTCGAAGGTAGGCGAAGGAGAATTAAGATAACGAAAGCAGCTAAATGACAAAGTTTTCTATTTCTATAATTTATTGATGTTTTTGTTTGGACAGGCACTGGATCCCAATGTGAAATACATCCTGGGTGGTCAAAGATCTTGGAGATATCGTCTTCACAGTTGCTTTGGCTTCACCCCTGCTCATGGCGAGCAACTGATCAGAGACTCATTAACAAATATTCCATCAACAGTATTGACCCAATTGCCTCCAAAACTCGATACGCTTTGCGTTAAACGCCTGATACCCGATACAAATATCTGGTTTGAGTGCTTTCAAAATCCTGCTTGTTTGGAGGCCTTCAAGAATCTAACTAAGTTAGAAATTTGTGGTCCTTATATTCATTCCATGCATTTGGTGGTTCCTCAAATTTTTACTTTGGCAAATTTGGAGTCGCTGGCTTTGCAAAATTGT
The DNA here is from genome assembly GCA_019776445.1 of Tomocerus maximus. Classification (NCBI taxonomy): domain Eukaryota; kingdom Metazoa; phylum Arthropoda; class Collembola; order Entomobryomorpha; family Tomoceridae; genus Tomocerus; species Tomocerus maximus. The sequence goes on along the minus strand of JABASH010003266.1, from coordinate 3,778 downwards.
GATATTCAAGATACACACATTACTGGCTTGGGCTTGGAAGTAATCATGGATTTACGGCGCTGCCTGACCATATGTTTAGCTTCTATGAGACCTGGTAGCTCGAAAGAAGATCTGGACAAAGCTATTCTAGAAGCTCCAAAATACGCTGACCCTGCCAATAATCAAGCTCTAATGGCACCAAGGCCTAAGTTGAGTGACTTATCAAGTACGTACTTCATTACTAAAATAAAATTTTGAACATTACCAGTAGCATCTACATTTGGAGGAAAAAATGAAAATTGCATGAACATTTGAATTTTCCTTCGGTAGAGTTGAAATATTTGGATCTGTCGAATTAATCTTCAAGTATCGGATGTGGGTATATACTATTCCGCCAAAATGCCTTTGGTAAAAAATCTTACTCTACAAAACTGTTCCAAAGTAAGATTTATTGTATTTATTTATATTTACGGTATATACATATGCATACTATGCAACTTTCGTGGACATCTACAGCATTAAAGATATCATTACTTTATATTTTTGATCACCTACCTGACTATTAGGTAACTGATAACGGGCTTTGGATGATTGGAATGAACTTCCCCTCCCTACGGGTTCTGAATGTTAAAAATTGTTCGAAAATGTCCAAGTTTGGCTTAAATGAGCTTATAAAGAAGTGCAACACAGTGAAGAAAATTCAAACGACGAAGGTAAAGTGTTCTAACTTTTATCTTGAGTGTGGTCAAACTTTATTTGCAAATTGCAAGTGTATTTTTCACTTTCCCAGGTGGTCATTGGTACCAAATTTGTAGGGATAAAATTCCAATTGCACCCTTCATTCGACGAAATTGTCTGCACCAGCACCGATGCTCACACCGAATGATTTATCCTTGACGAAATGTTGGAAACCTAACTATAAAATTCAAAAGAGGCTTTCCTGTAATGTAATGTAATCGAAAATCGAAACTAAAATTTTCACTAAATTGAATCATTAAGGGCTATGGATAGCTAATTAGCTAAGTAATTGAAAGTATTGAAACTGATTTATCCGAGAACTACTATACTTGCAACAATTTTATCCCCATCCAATTGCTTTGTACTATAACGTATTGTAAGAAAATGTTGTTTAGTGGTTTGTTAAAATGTATTTCCCAAAAACTGTTTGCTATTCATAATAAAAATCTGCTTGAGTCTTGAAGCATCTTGTTTTCGGGAAATTGTGGATGCTACGAAACAGAGAACTATATTATGGGTTTTAGACATTTTCTGCAAAGCAAAATGTAACTTATCCGTAGATTGATTGACCATGGAGAGTTTTTTATAGGGTGGTGAGTTCAATTTATCTCGTTGTTGTACAAATGCAAGTTCAAAGAATGGAAGTGTGAGCAAGCTGAAAGTTGCAGAAGAGTCTTAGCAATGTAGATACAGGAGAATCTCCAACTGTCCTATCAACCACGATGACTTGTCTACGAATAGGGTAAATAATATATATTTAAAGTGTAGATATACTGCTATTAATGTTCACACTGCATTTAGACGAATTGTTAGAGAAGTATACGATATAGACATCAAATTCTCAAAATATCTGTACTTGTACCACCACTATTATTATACTGTGCATTTGAAGAAACTTAACCTCCTTAGGTAAGTTCACTAGGGTAGAAGATAAGTTACCAACTACGAGCTTCATTGCATCCTTTGATTTTCTTGTGCTCTTGTTCTATCTTCTCTTTGCAAACTTTCACTAGTGTCTCACTTTTTGCTGTTCAATCTTTAGCTTCACTTTCCCCGATTTCTGGTTCTTTTCTTTAGCATTGTCAGGAAACAGAAAAACTTAGAAAATTAGTTTCTGGCAAGTTTCTTCTTTTTGGAAAAAGTTTTCATGACCATAATGAACAAAGACTACAAATGTAAATAGGTAGTATAAATGTGAACATTACATGTAAATAGTCGTAGTCGATGGTAGTCGTATTTGGTATAGTGTGAAGTGAGTGAAGTGGCAAGTCTATAGAATTTGTCTAGACGCTCATTTATTAAATACATTTTAGGCATATTAGATGCTACTTCAAGGTTCAAATTATTTGTTAGCATTAATATTTCAGATGTCAAATGACATATTGATCACTTTTAGCTATTGAAAGTAGCACAAGGGAGGAGATGATAATATTTACATGATGCGGTGAAAGTAAAAAAGCTCTGAAGGTTTTATTGTACAAAAACAAAGAATTTGTGGATGACGAGGTCAATACATCGGTTCCCATTTCTATAATATTATATCTGTATGTGGAACGGCTTTAAGCGCATTGCATAATTGAAAATTAAAAATTATTGCTGTAAAGTGGAATTTATTATAGAAAAGCAGTGGGCTGTAGAAAACGGGACATTTCATAGTATTTGCATAACAGTTTTGAATTAGAACATATAATTATCGATGCACACAGTACGAAAATATCGCCCGACATACCATGACATTTAACCAATTTTCTCCCCTTCTCCTGGTCTCCTGATATGATCTACGCAGTAGTTTAATATTCCAATTATTATTCCCTTGTCTCGCATTTTTTAAGATAACAAATGCAATGTAAGGTAAAGACATATCATTGTTCTGTAGGAAATGTTATTCTCATTATGTATAAGCAAATGCATATTATTACGTAGTGAGTTTAGAAAGGGAACCTTTTGTAAAGGGCTATAATAACATAAACATATGATACAAAAGAACCACAAAGAAAAAGCAGCTCTGGTTAGTCTTAATGTCTAACGTCAAAGACTTCTTCAAATATCTCATAACAAAACTCATCTCAATCTCAAGCTGTTATTTTCATCCATATAATATGATATTTACATGTTTACGTAATGGGGGCACTGGAGCATGCAGTGAAGTAATAAATATACGTTATATTTTGTTTTTGATACTATATAGTAAATCAGTTCACCTATGATTCTTGGCCTATAAAAATTATATAGTTACTTTTAGGTATCTTTGTAATAATTATAACCTAATAGTCATGAACACCAAATAAGAATGTAGATAAAGGAAAAGGGAAAGTAAATGTGTACCTACATTTATACTATCTGTACATCTGATTTTTATAAGATTTGAACATGCTATAATCTTTTGACGTCAACTTTCCCTACTTGCAATGCTATATTTTCGGCATCTTCATTTCTATCATTAGAAACATTAAGAAAAACAAGGTAAAAATTGATATCAACACATGAAAACGGTTACAAAAAGCTTTACTGTCAACACGGCCAGCACACTTAAAATAAAACCCCCAAAATCGTAAAAGCACATATCAATTTTTCTTACCGATAATCTTAGTATTTAAAATTTGCTTGCAAATATAAAAATATAAAAATTAATATTGTACATAAAGACAAAGTTGTAGTTGTATTTAAGTAATAATTTGGTATATATTTATAACATAAAACGAATTAGGTTGCGAATGCGAGTATTTAAATAGAATAGTGCGTTGACGAGATGCGTGGTTCAAATTCTGATACATCTAAATCTGTGAGAACATGAAATATTTTTTGCCCTACGTCGGTTTTATATGAGTTTTCAGAAACAAAATCGATCAGAAGTGTAGATATTCGATCTTCGGTCAAGTGCTCCGATGTTTTCAACGTAGCACTGTCAGCATACTTTTCTTTGATTTCAGGACACATTTCCAAAAAGTTTTTTGGATTAAAAACTCCAAGAAATCCATCCACCTTTGCTAAATATAGACGCGTTCCAGGTAACAAGCCAATTAATCTTGGGAGAACGGCTCTACAAAATGACATGAACAAA
>JABASH010003265.1:0-17024 GCA_019776445.1 Tomocerus maximus | reverse complement strand
TACATAAATAGTCATATAGCTACTATCCTTGCATAAATAGTATTATAATTGTCAAGCTGACTTTCTTTTCGATTAAATGCATTTAGGAGAGATTCTTAGAATTTAAACTACCAAATTGGTAAAGAGGGGACCATTTTAGAATTTATGCTAACAAATATCAGTAATACCTTAGTGCGTACCTTTTTGCAGATTATTTCTTCCTGGGATAAAGAACAAATTATTCTAGAGATAGCTAAATACTGCTGAAAAGGTAAGTACTAATACTATTACGGTAGGAATTGAAATTGGTTTGCTATTATCGTACTTTGTAATGGGTAATGTCATGGCAAGTCATTTGGTCATGCAAGATATTGCATGACTTGGCAATGGCAACAATTTCACCAAAATCGCTAAAGAAATTAATTTTCGAGAAAACAGTCTGCGCAATCTATAAAGTAGGTTATACAATTTTTATTTAATTATTGGTAACAATATTCCCACCGAATTCCCTCGGTACACCTAAATAGTACAATTTGCGAATTGAGTGTATATCTCTTCTATATATTTAAGTGGTTATATCCGTCAAACACTAATGGATTGCTATTTTCATGTTATGGCAATTATAGAAGTATAGACACAAAGTTAAAGCGATAAATCGTAATATTGCAACGATAACAATTCAGGGTAAACTTATATGTAAAAAGGTTTTAATTCTAAGTATGTCTATAGTATGCTAGATTGAATAAATTTTCATACCTTGACTGCATCACTAATCACTGGGCAACTTAATCCTTTTCGTAGCAATTTGTCATAGAAAACTGATCGCTACGCTTAAATTGTAAATGAATAAATTACGAATGAACATTGAGGCTTTATATTATGGTAGGGTATTGAAGTATCTTTATAGGCATACTAAAGATGCCCTACTATAAATATTAAAGACATAGACATGTATACATGGCTATGTGTAATAGCTAATTGTAGTAATCTACATACTAACTAAGTACAGTGTAATCACTAGCATAAACATTTAACGCGATAATTTATAATATGTATATCTAGTGTTTATAGCATATGAGTAGTATTATTTATCTGTATAATAATGGTAAAGTTGTAAATCATGAATAGGAATGCATTAACTTCTATCACTGACAATATAACTGAGAAATTACATAGTAAAAGGGATTTTTATAAGCCAGACAAGTCTTTAGTGTTGAACAACATGGCTGCAGTAGGATTGTTAATGTTATTAATATTGATATTAATTCCCGTAAGACTACCAGCATTACTGTGACTATTGACACTGAATTGATGATGATGATTCGCAGCGGCAGCAACAACCGCAGCGTTAGGAATATTAGGATGTGTCAACCCATTGGTAGTGTTGGTACCAACTGTGGAAGTAGGAATATTTCCGTTCGGAGGAGAATGTGAGAAATAATGAGGATTATACAATAAAGACTGGGCTGACAAGAAAGCGGCGGCGTAAAACGGGTAGGCAGGAAGAAGAGCCGCATTGGCGGCAGCCGCAGACACATTCGTAGCGAAATTGTTCGCCATTGGAGGAGAGGTGGTGGAAGATGAGAATTTCGGAGGGGAATCTAAGACAAGAGATTGGGATCGGGATGAGCGATGGGAATTGTGATTATTATTATTATTGTTGGCTATGGCTTGAGAAAGGGTATTGTGGAGTGAAGGACTAATACTACTCGGGGAATTTGATCTGGATCTACTCAGACGACTATGAACACTATCATTGTCATTTTCTGTGGTGCCGTACGGCTCTCCGGAAACAGACAGTTCGTCGAGATCATTGTGTTCAAGAATACGCTCGGATCCTACATCGGAAATTGACACGGAGACTGAATCGGACATGATGTCCTCATCATCTTCATCGATATTTATACTGTCTTTACTATTGTCTTTCCGGGTGCTTTTAGACATTTTACTGTCTTTATCTTTGGCAATGAGATTTTCTATGGAAAAATTATTGGAATTGTTACCTCCACGATGTTTTGCTTTCCCTCCTGACGAATGCAGAGACTCAGGTGACAAAGAAGGGTTAATTACATTATTACAACTACCATCGTTATTATAATTAGACTTATGAGTACTAAGGGAACTTTTTTCATCAGTCAATCGCTTGTCACTTTTACTCCGTACATCCTCGTTCTCATCTTCGTGAGATGATGACTTTTCGTTCTGAATGTGATTGTGATTCTTCGGAGACAAATTCATATGAGAGTATTTGGCTCTTTTCAATTTGGCTGACTGTTGGCGTAGAGTTTTGATTGCTCGTGTTGCTTCTTTCAAGTCTTCGATATCTTTCTGCGACATCCCGATCCCTGGGTGATGGTGTAGATGACTATGGATGTGATGATTGTTATGGTTGTGGTGATGATACAAATCCCGCGGAGGAGAGTATCCCGCCGCAGCACTCGCCGCCAGAAGTCGGGCATCTGTGTTGTTATTTAGGAATATTGGATGTGGTCCGTGTCCGAACGCGGAAATCGCTCCGAACTGAACTGCATTGACTCCGTGAAGACCGTTTGCCCCGACCAGATGAGATGAAAACTGAGAAGACATTAGAGATGGATTTCCTTGGACTCCCATCATCCCTCCTATCGGCGGAGACATGTTCATATTCGACACAACTCCGTGCCCAGACATTCCACCGCCCATCATTGACGGAGGGGTGATATTAGGCGACGGTTGTTGTACTGGTGAGCACCCGAAAGGAGATTGCCCATTCACCACACGTTCCAGAACATCTTTGTCAATCTTTTGCAACTTGAATCGTTTCCGTCGCCGAAGAAATGAGCCATTTTCAAACATGTTTAACGCGTTAGGATGCAAAGCCCAATATGCACCTTTCCCTGGTCGGTCCGGCCTTCTTGGAACTTTGACAAAGCAGTCGTTGAATGACAAGTTGTGTCTTAAGGAATTTTGCCATCTCTGCGTATTTTTTCTGCACAACCAACAAAATAACACTTTTCTTAGTTACATTCCCTTTGACTTTGATTGCTGATTCATATCACTCCTCAGTATTATTCCTCACATGCTGCGCTCTCAACTTTTTGCCGTATCGGATACAATAAAATCTAACCACACCTCTTTAAGGTCTATACTAAGCTAACCTACATAAACTATCTTTCATAACCCTTCAATCCTAAAACACAGTTATATTCAAAAAATATTCAAAAAACATTTCAAACAAGTTGTCAAAGCTATCATTACTGACGGAAACATATCCTCCCTGTCTAAATGCCCAAAGAAAGACAGCACCCTTATCTTCTAGTGACACGACATGCGGTAGGGTACATTTTCTTAGAATCTTCTTCAGCCCCTATTTTACTACACCAACAATTAGTATCAATGTACCTACTGTAACTAAAAGGAATGTAATAGACAATGAAAAGTATCATTATTTTTCGATTCCAAGAAAATTTGTAAAAATGAACAGATTCTTGCTCGTTAATGAAATTCTTAGATGATCAATTCTAATGAAACAGATCGGAGCAAGCGTTATCAGGTTTATCTACGACCAGTTCTTAAAGATATACAATTTTATAATGTTTTAGTCTATCAAGAAAAAATATTTATTGCTGAACACAAAATACCTGTAGTAAGGAAAATGATCCATGATGAATCTGTAGATATCTGACAACGGGAGCATTTTCTCTTGCGAGCTCCAGATAGCCATTGCGGTGAGAGAGATATAAGAATACGGTGGTTTCTGATCTCCATAACTTTCACGTGACGGGCGAGGCATTTTCACAAACTTATAGGAAACTGATTTAACAACGAACTGATTAGAAAGCGGTTAGGATGAGTAGATCCGTAAACTAAGGATGTGTGTTGAGACTACTTGTTCAAGTGATTTCTTTGAGGATGTTGGTTGAAATTGCAGTGCATATGGAATAAGATATCATTTTGATTTATTTACTTCATTGCGATAGTTGTTAGCTCCCAGAGGTTTTATTTGAGTAAGTTTCCTTCACGAGTGGTTGTTAAACAGACAGAAAAGTTGTACATATGTTTATGAGTGTCTGTATTCACAAATTGGTCACAAAAGAAGCAAACAATCCACAATAGTGCATGAAGTGTTTGAGATTAAATGTAGTGTAGCAAGTCAAATTAGTTTCTAAGTTATCTCTCTCGATCTGTTCACTTGAATTCAGTTCAGACGTTTACAATTTCTGCTCACGCTCAAGTAAGTCACATTTGTATCGTATCATTAAGATTTATTAACTGTAAGCAATTAATACAGGGATTTTACATTCGCAGCGGTGATTTTTCTTTTGCTAAGTTGTTTATCAACACTTTATCAGCGATTAGCAATTAATGCTTTACTTGGTTTATCACTTTCATCACTCGTCTACACAAAAAAGAGTTCACACTCTTCCACATAGAGTTTTCAATACTGAAGCTTCTTCTATTGTGAATAATATCTCCCCATCTTAATTGATACTTTCGCGTATCATTTGGTATTACGCTTCGAATTTCAACTTAACTCTGGACCTTCACCTTCAAAATAACTGCATGTATAACAGAAACAAAGTTTAGTTTCTTCAACACGAAAATATTCAAAACTTGTGAAAGAATGTTACACTTTTAGTGTGCACTAGTAGACTGTAGTTTAGAATCAAGTATTCTAAGGTAGTAGTAGTTGTGCGGGGACGAGCTTGCTTAGCTTCGTGTAAGTGCTTAATGCTGAGGTGTCGGTTGTGAAGTGAAGTAATTTGTTGGTTTAGCAGCTGCTTGAGTAAATGTTTAGAGAGGGCTGGATTGGACAAGTCGAGTTACTCAGGGGACTAACTGCATGGGTATCCTCTGACTGGATGGACTGGACTCACTGGTTTCGTTTTTGTCCGTGCTCTGATGTGATGTGATGTGATGGAGCAAAGTCAGTTCAGTCCTCTCGTCCACCAACAATACACACAATAGTACAAAGAAAAGGCTCACACAAAACAGACAGAAGAGAGCCCAACAGGATCGCTAACACCACCACAACAGTAGAAACTACAATAGCTTTGTTATTTTGTGCTGTATTGTAATCAGCTAAGCAAACGGGGTAGTTCTATCCTCAGTGCATACACACTACTACATAGATACTGTGGAATTACACACAAAAGATAATATTTATACGTAGACATAGATAGTAGGTACTTATACAATGCTCTGCCTATCTTTTCACAATAAACTTTGAACAATGTAGAGTGATACTAGTACGTGCTGTTCATTTGGTATTTCCTATCCTTTATACACAAGTGTAGTAGGTATGCTTAAGATACAATAAATGTTAAGCTGTCTTATTTAGTAATGCATAAAGAGTATAAAGATACGGGAATAATATTAACTCAGAACTGGAGTTGATCGGATCTGCATGCTCCTGCTCTATTCTGTGAATGTTTTATTTCTACAGAGCTACGTTATTAGCTTTGTATTCTTTGCATTATTGCATTTACACTACACTTAGAAGGTTTCAAGTTACATAGTTGGATTTACATTGCCTTGTGGTTAGTGCAGGAGCCTATTGCTTACAACATGTGTACAGTCTGTTTGTGTGTGTTAGTGGAGCTACTTAGTGGACACACTACACGGCACGGTTTAACTTTGCTTTGGTTTACACGATGTGTGTATGTGTAGCATTACATAAGAGAGCAACCCTCCCCACAGAACAAACTGCTACATGCGCCTTAAACAAAGCCACACCTAATATTGGTTTATTGGCTCCTTGTCACTCCGCCTCGATGTGGAAATAGGAGTGGCTTGTCATAACCACTCGGAACAGAAAAACTCTCGACTACTCAATATTGTCTTTCCAAGAGCAACTTACTCTGCCTGACCTTATTAACTGTCAGAATCACTTTTACTGCCTGAACACAACCGACGGACAAATCACACTCCTCGATTACCCTTCCTATTATAATCAATTCAACCAAACTTCGGATTCTCCTTCAAATTAACCCTTTAGCACTTTCCCTTATTTTCTTCTCCAGCAACCTCGTCCTCTCAAATTACTTTTGCCCTACAGATCTGCTTCTGTTTTTTCAAACCCGCTACACAATACAATGTCATTATTATGTATTATCACCTCCGATACATTACACTTTTTTCCTTCCTTTAACCAAAATAATTGGATTCTAGACACCAGAATGCTCATCTCTTTCATCTACGGGCTTGTGTTATTAGAACCTACATCGGCAGATGGGACTTGATATGTGCATTTACTAACTTTTTCCCTCAACTAACTTGTATCCTGTAATAAATGTACAGCCACAAATTGGAAACACTTATCCTCTTATTACTACTCTCTACATCTACACCTCAACCTACTACAGAGTAATTTGTCAGTAAATGAACAGCATCTAATGTTATCTAATGATGTAATTCTATAAGGACATACTTATCCTTAGTGTGAAATTTTTTGTAGATGGAAAGAACCTAAATGATTATCTTACAATTCCTATTACAGATAGAGAGATTTGAATTCAACTAAATATTATTTGGGAGCTTATTACGTAATATTTCCTTGCATGTCGCACCTGCCGTCATTTGCCTACTGCAATGCGTAACACATCATTATCAGTAAAATACTAGGACTAGACTTATTATAGACAAATTACTATATCTGTAAAATATCTAATGAAAAAGAGGGAATTGGGTATTTGCCCTTAACACACGGTACGTTTAGACAAATAAGTATTATTAGGCTTGCAGAACAATGAGACAGTTTATAAATGAAGTAAAATGAGATTTTGTAAAGCAGAGCAGATCTTGAAAGTGACTGAATCATTTACGCCAGGGCAAAAAACGTAAAATAACTCAATTTCACCCTTGAATACGTGATTAGTACAAGGACACTACTTGTACTATGTATACATGTACGTGATTCTTGTTACTAAAGATAGCAAGGGAAGACGAGTTCGAAAAAGTGAATTTCATGGGAGAGATTTCTGTCTTATGTGGTTGTTTGGTTGGTGGTTTGATCACTGTGTGAAACTAAAGCACCTTCGTTTCGTGGTAATGATGTCTGTGCAACAGCAAATCATTCTGCATCTTTTACGTTATCTTATACAGATAGATCGACGGAGACTGAATTGCATCTATAGATTACTTTTCAACAGATCTGACAGGAATGTGCGTTTTTATGCATATATACCCCATGCAGAAATGTTATTTGCTATAGAATCTTGAATTGGATTGCGATTAAGCATTAAGGATTATATTTAATAGTAGGTTTAATACAAACTTTCATATTGTTTAGGTACATCAGCCACAAGTCTGTGACTCTTTATATGACTCTGAACTAATGCCTACTCTGAGCATGAATTGTATAGAGATTACTATAAGTTATACGGAACACAATAAGAAACAGTCTTCTTACTGGTCGTTCCACTAGAAAATTTATCAGAATTAACGTGCAAACAAGATTTAAAGAAAGAGAAGATTTTGGTAAGATTTATATATAAAGTTTGCTAAATTCGAAGGCACATTCCTGAATGTATCATTAGGTTTGAACAGAGAACGGCTGGTTGATGCTGATCGGATTAATTAACGCAGAACATAAATATTGTTGTGGTTGTATTGTCGTTGAAAGTTCCTTTGTCGGTCCTCCGCTTTGAGTTTTCTAGAAATATTTCACCCAAAACAGTTGGTGGGAGTATGATTGTGACTGCATTAGTATTTCTATGCCCACTTGAGTATAGATGTGAGCCTTTTATTTTCTGGATATTTAGCTTACAATACAACAGGTATACTTGTACGTGTGTGTAAGTGAAGCATTTCAAATCGGTACTAACTCACAGAGACATTTACTTAGGTTGGAGCGGGGAAATGGACCAAACGAAACCAGGTGTGGTGTGTGTGTACTATAATACTTTACAACTCATCATCAGAAATACCTACATTATTTATTGTAAGAGACAATCAAACAATAGATGAACACCCAGTGAGTAGTAATAGTAAGCCGACTGGGCCGAAGAGTAATTTTTCCAATGCACTCCAAAGAATTACATGGACGTAGGAGGCTCACTGTACTAAATCAACTTTGTAGTCACATCATATCATAAGCTAGGCTATAGAGAGATGAAGTATTTCACTTTTTACCAGACTTAACACAATCATAATAATATTTAGTTGGAAATGCTAAATAAATCTTTTCTATCAGCTTTGTTGAGATGATACTTTTGTATCGGGTCATAGTGATGAGTCTGATGAGTGATGAATTGATGATAGCAGGCCCTCAAACTCATTTAGGTACTCCCTGACCATACTACATCGGGTGCCATTACGATTAACTCTGGTAACTTCAATTAAAATGTAGCCTTAAGGGATTTATCTTTATAGTACAAAGAAAATATTAACTGTTTCCTGACCATGATGCTCATTAACAGATTCTAATTTCACTCAATGCCAGCTGGAAGGACGAAAGAAAATGAGACTATGTCATTTCCAGAACCAAATATCATTACTAACTATCCTACACTAAGGGTACGAGTTGTACTTAATTTGCATTATTAACTACTACTAGGTAGATAGACGAACAAACACAATTTTGTCTTCTAAACTTGATAAACTGCGATAAAGACCTAAAAAGCACAATTACAATTGCTATTGACATTTTGGATGCTTTTCACCACCACGAAACTGCAATCTTGTAACATATTAAACTTAATGCAAATATTTTAGTACATTTTTCCGATTTGTTTGGCGTGTGAATTTTGGAGTGTACACATTTGAGCTAAAGTGTTATTTATTTATATATAATTGTTTTCGTATTAAAAAAGATGAAACTATAGATGTAAACTTTAACCAAACGAATTGGTATTTTTGAAGCCTTCGTTTAAAATTGACTAATAATATTTAATACCTCCCCATAGTTCATAATACAGGTCAAAGATATGTGTCTTTAAAGTGTCTTTGATGTGTCATTGATGTCTTTGATGATTTAAAGTGTGTCTTTGATGTGTGTCTTTAAAGTGTCTTGAGATTTTGGTCATCCTTGCGGTGTTAGTTTTGTTGTTCTAATAACTTACCACGTCCAATGCGAACTAAAGTTTAATTAGCATAAGTAATGGGCAGGCTTTATAATATTTTGACATTTTTGGGTTTATGCTGCAAGTATTTGTATACAGCCTAAACGACTGGATTTTGAGATAATTTTTTTTCGTGTGCCCGCAATAGATAGGTTATCTCACTAATTTTTCAAAAATGAAACATCATTCCCAAAAGTTCGTGCGTTAAATCTGAGGCAAAAATTCAGTTTGCTGATATTGTAAACATCATTTTAAAAAATTGCGTACAAATCCACCAGTCTGCCTGTACAGGTCGAACTAGTAACTGGACCAAAAATTTTAGAAACGCCATATCTTCTAAATGGAGCATTTAAAAAAGAGTATATTTCTAAAAAACCTTATCTCATAAAGTACTGTATGTCATATAAACCCGAAATGGGACCCACGTGCTTGAAAAGTTTTACATGAATTGGCCCGAATTGACCCAAATTCAAAAACACCACAAATTTAGAGTAGGGTTCCCCACTTGATGGGACTGAAAGTACCTTAGAGATAACATGTTTCATAAATGTATCTACATGTGTATTTAGTCTTAAGATTGAAATGGAATTGATCATAGAATTAGCTGCAAGTGTATAGATTGAACTACATGTCCACTGAATGATAATGATAGGATTGAATTGGGATTGAAACAGAATTTTACGGTATGGGAAATTGAATTGACTTGGTTTCGGTTGTGATGCTAGATGGGGGATGTCTTTGAGAGCACCGCAAACGACATTTAATTTACAACTAATCACGATCTGAATGAGAAACCTGAGTGAAGAACAATATTTGTCGAAAGGTACAATTTGGAATAATATCTCTGTGGGGGATCGCCTCTCCCCAAGAGACTCACACCTCGATAAATAATGACACTAATAGTATTACTGTTACTTACCTGTACATCTAAACTGTACAAGCATGCAGACAGACAAACTCTTCCTTTGTAATTCCTCTAACTATCTTTGGCTATTCATTCTATTCTTGGTATTAAATACCACTTAGGTACTTATATTTACGCATAGTTACTATTTTAGTCCATTTGGTATTGCTATTATTAATACAAGATGTTATTATAGAATCTCTACATCAGACAAACAGACAGATGCATGAATTTTCTATTGGCATAAGGTAATAATGTTCTACATCTCATCTTTCTTTTTTCTCTTAGACACAGAGAGACTATTATTACATTCTTGCCTGCTACTGGTCCACTGTATAGTACAGAGTACAAACTAAAATTTAACTGCAGGAAGCTAACAATGAGTAAAGTACATAAGAAATACGATTTACTTTTTCTAATGCTACAATACAAACGTTAACATCAGTAAATACCTCTCTTTCTATTCAACCAGATGATACTATTAATATTATTATACCATTTACCATTATCTCTTAAGAACTCATTACTGACCAAATCTCGACAGGAATTACATGCACAGAAACCAACATAATAAAACTACATGCAAATGTACAATACGCAAAAAACAAAGGAAACAAAGATATACCTAGCTAATAATAATAAATAAATAACTAGCCTGTGGGGTTGTCTTTTCAATTCTGTTTAGTGTCGAGATTGTAGAAGTATAGTAATTATACTTCAAGTCTAAACTTCGTGTATCCACATAGATTGATTGTATTCTTTTCTTATTGTTTGATTACTTATGCTTTATTTGAACTGACTGTGCATACTCACCACTTTATGTATTACAATATCTACACATTTTTTCCTATAGCCTAGTCGGGGTCTCCTATACAGTGTAATTATTAGCTGTTTATAGTCTGCTGAGGATATAAATCTATATTCCCCATTGCATAGTCTAGAGGATTTTTGTGCCCACGGAACAAACGCTAATTATTAGGCAATAATAATGATGATAATCATTCGAAACTTGGACAAAATAGTTGCTATACTTTTTAATCTTCTATTGTTGATTCTCCTCGCTCTACTGTTCTTTTTGATTGTCATTTTGCTACGCTCCCTGCTCTCTATGCAGTGTTTTCTACTAGTTTGCTTTTGTGAGCAGTGAGCCCACAGTTATTTGGTATTTGTTACACTCTTGTGCATTACAATTTAATGGTAGTAGTAGTATGTACCAGTCCAAGAATTATCGACCTCTATAATAAATACATACCACCACATAATCATAATAATATGTGTACACAAGCTAACTTACTGTAGTAGCATTAAGAACACTTTTGACGTTTAGCCTGCTCCGGTCATTTTCTAGCTCCAATGTATCAATTCATTTTGACATTTTCTGTAGTGTTGTATTTGTTATCAAAACTGTAATTTACTTTAGGGATTTTAAAAGGTACCTGCTTCAATCTCACTGCATTACTGGATGGCATAACCGTAACCCTGTCAAATGAGTGTGATATGAGGACTCATACTTATAATAGTACTTGTGTGATGGGCTACGGCCCGCTGGAAACGCAATAAATATCTATCTATCTATCTACTTATAATAGTACATACACAGTGATGTCCAAGTTCGTTCGATTCATATTGACCAATTCAGACTTCAGATTCATTCACATACTCATTCACTTCACATACATAGCATCTTCATCAGCTAGGGACAATTTATCCAAACCAAAATCTCACTCTGCCCTGTACAACCAAACCCGACCGAAATGCAATTATGGTTTGATATAGAGGATGTATGCAATTGCATCATTATCATTGGCCCTGGTACTAACCTTCTGGAGCATACCAATAATATTGTGACAATACATTATAGAGCTCAAATTTTAGATGGATTGCAATTCTAATTGTTTTTTGTATGTAGCCGTGATCGTGAATTGTGATTTTGTGATTTTCGTTTACGTTTTGTGTGATACACTATACACTGTGTGGACGTGGACTGTGGATACACTACACGAAACACGAACTACTGTTCTCTAAACTAAAACGATGACACTACCACCTATCTGCTGCAAACATACATTCTTTAACTTTATGCAAAACACACTTTGGTTGGCCTTTCAGTTCATAGTATTTGAAATTAAATCGTAGTTTCCACAGGGTCAGAGTCAGAGGTTGCCTTAAAACGACCAATCGTACCAAAAATATTACGATAAGATATGCTTTGAAAATACCGATTAGAGTAAATGAGGTCGTACGATACGATACCTAATTAAGATGTTTCGAAAATTTGGCTCCTGATCTCTATCTCTACACCTATTCGCTGCACGCTTATGCCAACTAGTAATTTACTTTCAGTAATTTCATACGAGACTAATTTTTATACTTAGTTTGTAGTTTTTACAGTAATTTTATAAAAAAATGAGAATAGAAAGATATATTGATGAAGACATTTTTTATTATTAAATAGAACTATAGCTACAACAGCGAGAAAGGGTACAAAAAGTTAGTAGGTGAGCACAATAATTTGAATTCATAATAATAACTACCACTTACTCCTGTATAATGAGACAGGGGAGAAACAAAGCTAACAATGTAAAACTGTAAGCACATATCATTATTACCACATTGTGTTTCGGCCAGTCATCTCTAGATAATGTCTAGAGCTTTTCAACACCATATTATTATTACTATTCCTCATTTCTTTTAATACACAAGCAAAGTTGCATATATCCGATAAGAGAATATGGATGTCAAATTTGGAAATACATCTAATTTAAAAAATTATCAATTGCCTTTTCAATTATTGCTACACAGTAGTCTCATTTCAATTTTACGATTAAACCAAATACGAATACAAAAAAGTCGATAATAATTCCAAAATTCCAATTGACTTGCAGTTATTTGTACTAATTAACTGCTCATCAAATTGACAGACCCACTACCCCTTCACTTCAGCAAATAACAATAATCTCATTTCTTCTGACTGTAAACAGAACAAAGAACAAGATCCACTTTAATGTGAAATAATGATTTTTTGCATACCCAACAATTACAACATAATAAACCTTAATAAACAACAATATTATGCTTTGACCCGAATACAATTTTGGTAGCGGTGACAAAAAACGATATTGATCCAGTAACAGTGATCATTTTTGTCCGTAGGATTGAAACACTTGTTAATAAATGAACTGCCAATGTCTTCAATCTCGTCAATCTGCTATACTACATATAAACTTTTAATTAAATTATATACTATTATCATTCTTAACAAATCAGGAAAACCGTTGAGTACTTGTGTAAGTGTAACATAGTAAACATTACCTATGAATATTACAAAGGAAAGACGTGATTTAATACTTTAACACAACAATAATAAAAGCAGGAAGCAGTCTATTATAGTTTTATTATTCAGGTGTTTAAAATTACCTGTCTTATTATCAGAAATTTCAGTAAAAATCATAAATTACCCATGTCATTCTGCAAACTAATCACTCATTTAATTCTGCTGTTGTAAGTTTTATGGCTCATGATTTTCCTAAGTAGCTGTTGCAAATCGTGCAGCTCGTTTTAGTTTTCGTTCCTCCACTTCTGGTGTACTAACAGTGGCCACTCCGCCACCGAATCGAGCATTTCGTTTTTCTTTGGCAGCCGATATTTCAGCGGTCTTCTCTTCCGCTAATTGAATACCAAAACGCTCCTTTCGTTTTGCCAATTTTAATTGATCTTCAGGAGTTGCCTACAATACCAACATAAATTTTAGTTGAATTGATGAAACACCGCCAATGTTATAAATATTAAACTTTAGGATTTCAATATAATATACGCATCACAATTATTATCTATGGGGAATTGGTGGCCACTAATTCAAGACTTAACGCATAAAAATAATTTTGGAAAACAAAGATCACAAATCACAAACACAAATTTTAAACATTATGTCAAATAATAAACATCTAAAGTTGGTTGTGTTAGGGTTCATTTTGTTCGACTAGTCAACCAGTTAATATTGTACTCGCATGTAATTATTTTCATTACTTACCTCTACTTTGCCAATAACTGCTGTACCACTTCCTGTCGATCCAGCGGATCCAAAACGGTCAGCTCGTTTCTTTAACTTCTCTGCAACTGGTGGTGCTGCGGCTACAACAGCACTACTTGTAACATTACTTATAGATCCGAACTTTTCTTGTCGGGTTTTTAATTTGTCCACAGCTGCAGTAGCTACACTAAGTTTGACTACTTTTCCTGCAACCAAATTATCTGGCGTAGTAGGCTCTGCAACTGCCACTGGTGCTGGCTCGGCAGGGGGAAGAGGTGCTTCGCCTGCGACAGGTTGCTGAGTAGTTTGCACAGGCAACCGGTTTATTGTTATTTTCTTTTTCTTCGTTGGTATGCCCGATTGGTCTCCGTTTTGTGCCTTTTCCGTAGCTATATTTTGTACATTTGGAGACGTTACTGGTGCTATATTAGATCCAATGTCCTTTTTCTCTGGAGTCTTTACTGGAGACGAAAGATTTACTGGAGAATCAGTACTATTTTCATTTGATGAATCTACATCACTGCCAGACTCGTCTTCGTCCTGAATTAAAAAATCCAAAAGAATATTATTACTTCGATAACAAAAACGCTTTCTCACAAACGAAGGGATAAAGGAGAAAAGCAATAAAACGCTCTTGATGGCCATTGATAGGTTGGATTTGGAACTGAAATACTAGGTCTGTCTGTGTGGTGACAAAAACTTGTTTAGATTGAATATTATTTTGGTGGTGACATTTTTCTGGACTTTATCTTTTACGTAAATACACTTGAAAAAGAGGGTACCGAAAAAATATTATGAAGTTTTGTAACATATTACAATAGATCTTGCAGACGGTACAACGGCTATGATAAGCTTTTTGAGCCGCAACATTTGCAGTGGAAACTCTCTAGGATTTTAGTTCTAGTTTAATTCTGCGGCTACCACTTTATTTATTTTGAAAATATTTTCTAAATCCAGAAAAATGTATCCATCAAAATATTTTTTAAACCCAGAAAAATCTATCCACCGAAATTAATTTCTAAATCCAGAAAAATGTATTCACTGAAAATATTTCCTAAATCCAGAAAAATGTATTCACTGAAAATATTTTCTACGTCCAGAAAAATGTCACCACCAATTTATTAAGTCTTTTGTACCAACAAATACAGACTAATTATCTCACATCCAACCCTTCCTAATGACAAACCCTTGCTTAATACGTGGAAATACTAATTTTTCCAGGGGGGGTCCTTCCCGGGTTTTTGGGCCCGAAAATCGGTCCTTCCAGGACCTTCGGCCTGGACCCGTCCTACCTTGGCCCTTCGGGACCAGACCCCCTCCTTCCCCGACAGCAGTATATACAGCAGTATTTCCATGCAATAATTTGAACTTCAAATAAAAGTACAATACAAAATCAATAATAAATAAATTAATAAGGTTGTCATCTGTGTATAGTGTTGTTGAGTAAAATCGAGAGAACAGAGAACTACAAAATACAAACGAAAGCAGTCGGTCGGTAATGTCAGTAATGTGTAATAACTGTTAATTAATTACAATCTTACCTCCTCTAGCATAGAATCTTCATCAATAAGAGAGTCATCCATAACGGATGAATCTTCCAGACCAGATTTCTCTGCAACCAAATAAAAAACGTGTTGCATTATTAAAGCCAGTCCAATAAACAATAAAAACCGACAAAAACATCTAAAAAACTTACCCGTGGCAATTGCTGTCTGTAAACGCAAGAGAAGCTCTGGTTTTGCGCCGTTAGTATTTAGCCCTCTAGACTTTAGTTCGCGCTTTAAATCAGCTACCTAAAATATTGAAACAATTACCACAAATTAAGATATATTTAATATAGCTAATTGTTAAATTATAAATATTTTATAATTACGAAGTCGGTAGTCTCGGATGTAATTAATTAATTATGGTTAAGGTTAAAGTCTACGACAATTTTAAGATAGAATTCAATTAATACTGGAAATTAACTTAAGCTACTTTGAATTTTAAGCGATTGAAAAGATTAAGAAATGTTGTCTTCTTTCTCTCACTTTATAGTTTCCAAAATCGTCCATAGCTTGCTTTTCTTTAGATTTTTCTTCCCAATTTGATAATTTTTAGAGCGTCGACGCCGCAGGTTGGATATTTGAATTATAGCGGGCCAAGTTTGTTCTCGTTTGCATCAATTCATTTGTTTGGAAATGGTAATAATAAACCTTGTACTAAAACGGATATAAAAGCAGAGGAGCTTGAAAACGGATATAAAAGCAGAGGAGCTTGAAAACGGATAAATATTTTTAAAACAATTGAATATGACGAACTTGTTAGTTAGTTATCAAGTTATCATCATCAATATTAAAATGTGTTGACATTTTATTATTGTTTCTGAACCTTTTTTGATGCTAGATGCAGCACTCAAATCAAATCAACATTTTTTGAGCTTTTTCCACCCTGTTATTATAGAACTTATTATTACCCATTTTCGCAAATTATTCAATGTCATTCATGATACTAATAAATATAGAATTTACACATAACATTACGTTTATAAAACCTTGAACTGCTTAATTTTCTTGAAGCAAAATGTAAAATGCATGAAATCTACATATGTACATGAAACAGACCAAATGAAATTCTGCCAGAACTGCTTTTATTAAACTAAAAGCTTACCAATTAATTATGGCATGAAACGCACTTTAAAGGCACTGGAGTCCCTTACTCCCTTGTCTAGTAAATTATTATTTCTGAAATCGGTAATAATGCGGGTAGCTGGGATGGGACTATAACACAATAAAATAAATATGACATCTAAGCTAGGCTTCTTTTTGCCTTTGATCACAAAACCCTCGAACTTTCTCGTTTTTTGGCAGCTTTGTTCTCATACTTTTTGCAGCAATGAATAGTAGTTAGCAATAGCATTAGAATTTTTGATATTTTAGTTGAAAATACTCCAAAAAATTATTAATTTATCCCTTAAGGTCCAACACCCCTCCGTCGAGGTATCTAGCGGAACTTGCCATGAACTCGATCAATTTACATTGGGTTGAGTACAACAAAATTCAAATTTTATTTTTTTAGGAAGGCAATGATA
>JABASH010003264.1:0-17024 GCA_019776445.1 Tomocerus maximus | reverse complement strand
GTTGTCGGGCAGGGAGGTTTTCTACCCGGGGAGGTTTTCTACCCGGGAGGTATTAGGGTGATACCATACTTTCCAGAACGCTAGACATATGCATAAACATAAGGCATTAGTATAAGAAACTATTTAGGTACTGAACGTAAGGGTACGATAAAGAAGCCATCAAACTTTCATTGAGATTCGATTAAGGGCCATTATTCAAAAAGTGGATCTGAACGAAAAGATGCATTAGCGAACACAGGAAAGTTATGAAAAATTCAGTTTACTTATCCTTGCGTGCCAATCCAGTCGTGAGATCGGAGTAGCTTTAGGAAAATTCTCTTAGCAAATGTATATGCATACGTAATGATAGCAGAAACACAATATATACAAATAGGCAATATTTCCTTGACGGATGGGGCATATTTAATCGAAATGAAAACTTATTGTTGTACTTTAAGTAGACAAAAGCAATACGTTTCTACATCAAATATTTACTTATCAAGCTTTTAGAGAGTATTTGTCTGCAGAGTGAGTCAGTTTCTATTATGCATTTGTATTGAAACTACTTTTGTTTTAAGACACACCGGGTTGTATTAAGTTTTCAAATGCATATCAACCGGTCAAAAGTAGTTCAACTTATTTCTGAAAGAATTGAATGTGCAGAATAATCTTTTTTCTGGGTTTTTAGACGCGACAGCATAATTTGTACTTGGAGGGAGGTGTGAATATTTCTTTAGCTTATGTTATCTTCATTCTAACCTTTCTATGACTTATTGCACCATGATTGATGTTTAATAATGCTGAAAAATATACATTTTTGCAAAAAGTTTTTTGCTATAGTATCTGATGGATGGATGATTGTCAAATTACGTCAGCGCTTGAAGATTGAATGAATTGGTGGAGAACAAAAACGGGGAGTTGCAATTTAATAAAAGTTGAAGTCTGTCCTATTGGAGTGACCCATCATAAAGATTGGAGATTGAACTCTCACACACAGAGAGATTTGGGTGTGGAATGGGAAAAGTGTGTTTACTGTTTTACTCTGAGAAAGGGAAGGATGGGAAGAAAGTGAAATCGGAGGGGAAGACATTGCAGTCTAGCAGAAACTTTTTAAGTTGTTAAGTTAGAATCACATCACTTACATACCTACAGCCGTACATATTATGTATCTATGCTTATTGCTACTAAAAGCAAGGAAGAAAAGTTGGAGTCGGAGTGGAGTACACTGTATTATTTTGTAGTATAGGTAGGAAGGAGAGAGTTTTGGCTACTCACTCTACACACAGTCAAACTATTCGTAAACTAAACCAAGTCGAGTCAAAGTCAAGCCAATCCAAGCCAGAATAAGTCAAGTCATGTCAGGACAAGTCAACCGGCATAAAGTGAAGAAAGACGGAAAAAGAAAATTGGAAGGAAAGTAGAAGAGAGAATGTATAGGGAAATGAGATGGAGATTCATACTAGTCCCTGTCTCAGTTTCTTCTACTTTCTATCTCGACTGTTGTGCTCGCTGAGCTGAGTATATTGTGATGTATCTCTATTGTAACTCGAATAAGGAACCTAACTCATCATTCCTTTCTTAGAATCCACACAGTCATTGGAAACTATATTGTAGCAACTACCAAGTAAATAACCTTGTCTATAAATATATACATTTACGATATAATAATACTAAACTGTACATACATGTACATACGTAAATATACAATCGGTGCTTTTTAGCTCGCCCGAGGAAGAGAACTTATAGAATCGCAGTCCGTTCCTTCGTCCGTACCCACGATAATAACTTCTGAAAACATTGACAAAACTTGGCAAAAACATTGCTTATGAACCTGTGATGATCCCTCCTGATTTCGGTGCAAACCGATCCACTGATTCCTGAGATACCGCTGACTCACTTTGTCTTCATTTGGATAGTCAAAGTGAAAAATTGGCATAAAAATTTCAGTGTAACTTTAAAATTCGTATTTCCAATAATTCACGGTCTCCTTTACTCGGGAGAGCTTCTGTTACGGCTTACTGTAGGTTTTATTGCTTTAAAGCATCAAACCATAATAGAATGGCAAATAGTAAGTGCAAGTGATGATCTCTTTAGCTAAAACTGCCATGCTGAATTTAATAGACCTAATAGACATTTAGTTAGATACAACAATGCATTACCTATTTACAAATTGTTTTTTGTATTACATTCTGCATTTTGGGTGACAATTAATTGGAATGCAAACATGTATTTACAGGATTCGCATTTGATTCGTATTACTAAAGAACTCGTTCTGAAGGTTGATATTTTCTTTTCCTGGTACAATATTACTGATTGTTATGATTATTGTAAGATAATGGTCCAGAAACACCAACATCTTAATTACATATGTTGTAGTGTAGTGGCTTGGCATAGTAGTATGTACTTATCTGACACTAATTTGTCTACTCGTCTATAAAAGTATGTATATTATAGTACCTAAGCTAAGTATTGACCTTAAGGAAATCACTTCACATCACTGTGTGTTAACAGTTAATAAAATGTAGAACATGTTCATGGAAAACGAATGTTACCATCTTAGACACGCTAAAACGGAATAGTCAGAGGAATTTATCCAGAAATCGTACAAAAATATCAAAAGACAGAAATATTTCCTCTTCCATTGATGAATATGCTACAAAAAATTCTTAATATTTTAGATCTATTTCTTCTTCAGAGTACAAAGATAGTATATTTGGATTTGGAATGTTGTATTGCAATGGATATCACGGTACATTCGTATTTGCATGGTTTTTATCTGTAGTTAAGTAAATATGGAGTACTATGGTGGTTCTGATGTAGAATTCATGTCTCCGAAGTTGGATATGTACTTCTGAGAAAAATATCCCAGGTCGTAGTAAGTAGTTTTCAAGAAAGCTCGATACAGATAAGATGAGCGAATGGATGTACCTGTATAGTTTAAACTTTAAAAGAGAAGGAGAGTAGAATGGCGGAATCGATTGACGAAAACAGAAATCTCTTTTTTCGCTTTATAAGTTTTCTTTCGGTACACACACGAATGAGTCTATAAGCAAAATGTATTTACATTCACTTGTTTAGTTTAAGTTAGTGTGAAGCAATCTCTTCTGCGAACATGTAGCGTGCTTCTAAACTCGACTTGCAGCTTATTTTGTTAGGATGTATGAATTCTAAATAAAGGAGATACAAGCACCAATAATGTCTGGCCACACCCCAATGGGGAAAGGGTATACTTTTCGGGGAAATCTTACACACCCACCCATTTATATTTCATGTAGGTACTTACTGATATTGAGCTATCAACTTATTCTGATGCAATTCACTTAAAAGTAGATCTTAAGTAGGAAGGATTGCTATTTATACACCTGATTTCTCTGCAAATAGTACGATAGTGAAAACTGTCTATCAAATATTATAAACTTGTAAAAAATGGATACATTACTAAAATTGGCAAGGAAAAGGTATGGAATACTATTATTGTCATTATAATATGTATATCGTATAGAATTAACATTTCAAAAGATGTCTGTTAATACATTCTTTGTGTACTACCAGCCAATAGTAGCTATTGAAATTCTTTTCTTATTCAGTTTTTTGTAAAGATCTATGCTTAATTCTTTTTTGCATGTAAATACACATCAATATTTGTTCAAATCAATGTCAGAAAAATGCTCATGCTTTTAGCGTCTTCTTTTTCTGTTATTTACTCGTAAACAACAGTAGTTATCCTTAGTATGTGTACCCATCTCGTCCTTGACACTGTTGACACATTATTATGATATAAAAATCTCTGAAGTTGAAGTAATAAAATGTCACAGTAAACAGCTCAGAATAAAATTCAACTATTTGTATTGTTATTGTTTTACTATATTGTAGGTTGCTTCAATTCTCGGTGTACGGTTTTTGTCAATGTAGATAATTCCTTCTGCAGAATTGCATAATGTAAAAATATGTATTCGCTAAAGAAACCACAAAAATTTCACACAAATGCTCTTTTGTACAAAATTAGAAGAATTGCGTACCTACCAATGCCAATGGGTTATAATTTGACAAAAGAAGTTGTATATGTTTGTTCTATCTATTGGATTTCGGATGAACTCTGAGGATCAACATCTGCGAGGTAGTTGGTTGCACAACGGAACGAAACGATCCCAATGTCTTCTGTTGTGCCGGTTTCAAAGTATAAAATCGACATTATATGAAACCCAGTAGAATCTATACAGAAAATGTGCCTATGTGAGCGGTGTAGTAGAAGTTAGAATTTGGTACGAGTAAATGTGTGATCGCCTTTAGTGAATGATTTAATAGTTACCACATTGCTGTCCATACAATTAGAAAAATTCTTATCCACTACGCCTAATTTAATTATTAGTTGCTAACTGGAGTAGGCATACCATAAAGTCTACTTTCCTTGGTTCTTATAATAGATAGAAAACGCGGTTATGCAAAAAAAATTGCATGGGATTCCCCGATATTGATTTGTGGGAGTTGTAGTAATGGAGCCAGCAGGACCATTTATAGTAGTCATGCAATGTTTCTCCGCTACCATTTACCATTAACGTGTAATTATACTTATGACGTCTGAATGCATTTACAAAACATTAGAATAAATGGATCATGGATCTTGTAGCCTTTTAGGAGGCATACAAGTGCTGACTTCAAGTTACATTTATTATCACGCATACTAAAGCATAATCAAATTATGAAAAAGGCATTTCCGAAAATTTGCATAATGCACTTAGTCGAAATGAATAAACATACTAATGAAGTTACACACTGAAATCAGTATCATTGCAAGTTTATTTTACATCATTTAGAAATAGCCCACATGTTTTGCGTGCAACGAGTGGAAATGTATGCATGACCTACACACAATTAGGATTCTCATTTTGCATTCTGCATCTCTCGCCTCTGATGCAGTTTACTCTAATCTTTTCTGGCAAGACTCCTTAGAATCTTACATCCATATTATAGATTACCTTGCACATAATAATATTTGTTTGTACCAGTAGAAGGTAAATATTATGTTAATACAAAATTACATTACTACTGCACATTTCATTCTATCAGACAACTATGTAAAATTGAAAATGTTATGTCATATCGTAGTCAATTTACTCAAGCATAATAATAACATTGATATAATATAGTAGTCATACTAGACAGAAAACACGTCGATATGGGATCTACTGTAAATATAGGCAGGCGGACAACTGCAGTGAAGTGAAGGAGAAACTCAAAGTGGACAAACAATCAATAAATACGATCACATTTTCGTAGGCAAATCCATCCTAACCCAAATTGAGTCTTTTCTATTCTACAACACGAAGCTATTCATACACGTATTTGCTACTTCTACTCTATTACTATATCATCCACATTTTATGCGAATCTATTCTCAGAAACTATGCGATACAAGACCTTACACAAACACAGTAATCCTGTCACTCGAGTCCAACAAAGTACTATTTTTCATATCAAAATTAAAATGTATTCTGCTTGTTAGATTCAAAAACTATTTCTCCTACTATGATATCCAAAGGAGTGACGTATAAAGTTCATAAATCTTTCTAGGATTTCCCCAGAAAAGAAACACAATCGATTTTTTACACAGCAATGAATTATATTTACATGAAGTGTTCACCTATTATTGCATCTAACCACTTTGAGGACTAGCTAATAACTTCTCTATCTGTACACACATAATAAAATGTTTTGAATACAGATAAGGAGGAAATCAAGAGAATGGCAAATTGTAAAGTAGGACCATGACAGATGAAATGATATAAATAAATTCTCCCTGCCTACACGACATTATTCAATGTATGAAACGAAAACACCTTAAACTCGACCTAATAAGTTGCTTATCATGTAACACTTTCAATTCAAACTTATGAATGCCTAGTTATGTGGATATGAACTAATACACCAAGAACAAAGTGCAATATCTTATCTTTGCCAAATGCTCAAAGAGACATATTTACTGCATTAAAGTACATAAGACTTACTACTGTTTACGGCTTAGGTACTTGGTATTTTATATTATTGTGCAATAAAACATCGTTTGTATGCTGAGATGCTGATCAGCCCAAATAAATCTTTGAATAATCTAATGCGACTTATAATGTTACAATTAATTACTACTCAAATGCTGTTCACAAGACAAAGGTACTTTTTATAGGTATGTATTTGTACAACCGTACAGAAATAACAGAACAGAGAACAGAAAACATAAAAACACAAGGAGCACAGTACATTAGAAAGACAGATGGCAATATAATCTTCTCTAATTTACATTTCTACATAAAAATGGGCTTTGATGTTAACTCACATATTATAGGTACAAAAATATTGGTATTCTTCAAAACTACCTTCTGGAAGAGTTTAATAAGCAACATTAAAATCGTATTGCTTTCCTCTACTCGAGAATGTAAAAGAAGATCCTTGTCCTCTGGAACTGTCCGCTCTACGACCAATAATCACAGCATCATCATCCGAAGCTACTTCTTCAGTATCGGGTTGTGGTTGAGGTTGGGGCTGTGGTTGAGGTTGTGGTTGAGGTTGGGGCTGTGGTTGGGGTTGTGGCTGTGGTTGGGGTTGGGGCTGTGGTTGGGGTTGTGGAATAATGGGTTGTGGTTGGGGTTGGGGTTGGGGTTGTGGTTGGGGTTGTGGCTGGGGTTGTGGCTGGGGTTGTGGTTGTTGTGGAATAATGGGTTGAGGCTGTGGTTGAGGCTCAGGTATAATAGGCTGTGGTTGGGGTTGTTGGGGTTCACTGGGTTGGGGTTGTTGTTGAATGGGTTGTTGGAAAATGGGCTGAGGGGCAGGTTGGAACTGAATTTGTTGGTGATGAATTTGTTGGTGATGAATTTGTTGAGGAAAGGAAACTTGAACAGGTTGGATTTGTTGTGGACGAATTTGAAGTTGTTGGACTTGAATTTGTGGTTGAAAATGAACAGGCTGAACTTGTGGTTGGAAATGAACAGGTTGAACTTGAGGTCTAAACTGGACAGGTTGAACTTGTGGTCTGAACTGGACAGGTCTGAATTGCACTTGTTGTGGTTGTCTAACAAAGGTTTGTTGAACGGGTAAAAGAGTTTGATGTTGAATGGAAGGAGCAGCGTAGGCAAAAGCCCGGGTAGCCAAAGCAGGCTGGACAACCTTTTTCACAATAACTGGAGCTGGTGGGGCATATCCAACAGTTCGGTCTACTACGGCATTGAATCCTCCTTTTCCAGCTGTGTATCTTACAGTTCTGAGAGTGCCATCGGGTTCAACAATGCTATATTGTCCAGTAACTTCGTCGCCACTTCGGGACTCTTCTTGAGTTTTGATATCTCCATGTTCAGCATCGTTGATCGAGTAGGAATAAGTGTAGTGTGGATTGACATCCACAGGCTCAGCTCTCACTCCCACTACATTTTTATACAGTGCTGGTTGCAAAACTGAACACGCCGAAGAGGCTAGTGCCAGGAAAATCACAGTCTGAAAACCAAAATTGATTTTCATTTTTAAAACCCCGCGAAGCCAATTTTAGCAGTTTTTATGATTGTTACTAGAAATTAAGTACCTACCTTAGAAAGCATGGCCTTGTAAAGACAGAAGGAGTTGGAAACACAGTGAACAAAGCACAAGAGAAGAATGATGACCAAATGTCCTACACGCAATGCTTTTATAGGCGATCTAGTTTATTCATAAGAAAACTGATATCAGATCACTTGGCTTAGTGCAGGCAGTCATCTCAAAGAATTCTTCTGGTCTACAGTCAGTCTGCAAATATACAATGTGCATATTCGACTCGAATGATCATCAAAAATCCAAAGAGACACCTTTGCTTATCGTTAGGTGGGACCACACAATTTTCCATCCCCTTCCAATTCTGTCAATCAGATTCATTCGCCAAACAGTATTTTCTGCATACATACACTACGGTGGTGCCCACCACCAATTTCCTATGGGACTCTTATCGATAGTAAAAGGGGAATTAGAGAACTCTCTCATCTTGCATGTTTGTAGACAAGACACTGAGGGTTGACGTTGACCTCCGCTCATTTACTAACTCACCTCACCATCAGTCATTTCGAATTGATAGAATCTCTCCTATTGTCCATTTGCTATGTGTCTCACAGTGAGCTAGTCATTTTGACACTGTAGTTAAAGGTATCATAATAAAAATAACTCCCTAATTCAATCTAAGAACATCGCAACACCTATATACCATAATCATGATGAAATTATCACACACGAATTTTTATCGATTGGATTGGAATTCCCAATTTCCAAGTAGTACTTAGCAGGTAGTGAAAAATCAGGTCTTTTCAAAATAGATAAAAGAGTAAATAAAGTACTTTTAAAGTAGTAGCATTCATCAAAATGTATCCGTATGTAAGTCAGTCAGATGCTAAGTTAATGCAGAATCCCTGTCTGTCATATCTTTCTTATCATGTCATGTCCCTCGTCTGAGTCTCATTTACATAATTTATTATAAAGCATTTTGATCTGTATAGTCATTCTGCTCTGGTTGATTCAATTGAATAGGACCCGTATCTGTCCCGTTCATCTATGATCATTTTAGTAATTTGTGCCCTGCCTTGTGTTGTTCTCTTTTTATTTCGCTATTAACATGAATGTGTATGTAGGTACATAGAATGACATGGTACATAACAATCAACAAAGACTGTACAACTTGTAAAGTATATGGAAGCCATTCCCAATGTAAGTTCGAGTTAAATAAGCCTTATCTAATAAACAATGCACCAAACATTATGTAGGGACCCAATGGAATAACGTTTCTGTTTTGCATCTGTCTCAATTAAATCAAACGCTAGAAGATTGATAGGAGGATTGATTTGATTTGTATCTAGAGGAGAGGAAGGGAAGGAAGAGCCCTGGGCGAAATCTAATAAATACTAATAAGCAAAAAAGTGTTAGAGATAGCCAATAGCCCTTCCCTTATTATCAATTTATTCAAACGAGCCTTTCTGTGAAATTATTAGCCATATATCATTTGATCATATCGCTTTCTGTATGAATTAATAATTTTGATTACTAATTATGCGTGATACACAGAGCATGGTGTAGCTAGGTGTTCGAGAATTATATTCACATTGTAATTTGTTATTAAAGTATACTCGAAGACTATATTTATGTCTATCATACTGTGCATTTGCATTTTGCATGTTCATATAGCTAATATATTCATATATTCATACACCTATAGTAGCACGTAGTAATTAGATATAAGATTCCGCAGATTCTGTTCTACTAATTTCTATCGTGTGCATGTACACTAAGCATTTCCATAATTTTCGACTCTATTAAAATATAAGTGAACTTGTGCGATGGAATTGACACTATAGCCATAAGGAATGAAGACTGCCTTGTATTTTTTCCTTAAATGATAGAGAGCATCTGA
Organism: Tomocerus maximus; assembly: GCA_019776445.1. Classification (NCBI taxonomy): domain Eukaryota; kingdom Metazoa; phylum Arthropoda; class Collembola; order Entomobryomorpha; family Tomoceridae; genus Tomocerus; species Tomocerus maximus. The sequence goes on along the minus strand of JABASH010003264.1, from coordinate 7,636 downwards.
AAGAAATTATGGACTGTTTATACAAATGTTTTCATTGTTTTGAGTTGGATGGTGACCTCGGCTGCCCTATTTTATTGACCCCGCCCAGCTTTATGGATTTTCATGCATATTTTCATTTGTCAAGTAACCTTTTCCACTTTCAACTATATGAGTATAACCAATAAGGAATCTATTTACTATCAGGTAGCAAATGTCAGGTCAGCAGCTCTTAATAAACAAGGAATAGTATTTCACCTCCAGCAACACAGCATCATCATCCTTTAAATCATAGTTGTTCTCAGTGGAGAATTATTTCTTTGTATTGGATTCCAGACTGATTTATCTTAGTCATGATTTGGTATTCTTAGAATATAAATGAACGCATTGGGCAGGAGATGCTAATTGATAGCAACGCACGTACACAAACACTAAAATGCAACGTAGTAACAGATTAACAATAAGATCTCGTGTTGAGCCTTGCATATTTCTCTCGTTATCTTCACAGTCAGAGTCCGAGAAGTCAGCATGTGTGCAATTGCACTACACCAACCTAACTTAGCTGATGAGTGACAGAGAAAGTGGACTGGTCACTGCATTACTATGTGATTGTTGTCGATTACAATAATTACCTAATAGCAGTTGCTGACTTAATTATCCTACCTATCTACTACCTATATCTATTTAGGTATATGATGTGAGTATACGAATATGCTTTAGGTACATAATAAGCAGTTCGCATCTTTCGTGTAATGTGGCACACATTTACAAGCTTTACTTATGTAGTGTTATAATGCAGTGTTAGGATACAATGTTCCACCTCTCCTACATAGTCATCATCCTCAACCATCAAAGGTTTGCAATCAAAAAATACCACTTGCACTACATAACTGTTGCTATACAAATTAATTAATACTATTGCTAGAAAAATATTGAGCTCATTTATACTAGGTCTTGTTTATACTCAGCATAAACTGGATAAAGAAAAATATTTAATAATTATTCACATCACATTTAACTTGCATGCTAGATAAATATGTGATGATTCGTCAGAAATTACACTCATAGACACATTCAAAGATTTCTTCATTTACATATCTAGCAGATGAGTACTTAATTCTAGCTGTCCTTTAAGCATTTTTTGTACCTATGTGATAATAATGCCATTTTGGCTTGAGATTACTTTAATAAAATGCTTTTTGCTAGGTAAACTGCATATTGTCCCACATAGTCCTTAAATATATTGACTGTAGAACGTTTGTATTTGTAGTAATAGTATGCAATGAATTGAATGGGATGCGCTCTGAATTTTAAATGCAAAGTAGAAACAACTAAAGTTGTTTTGTTCCTAATAAGTAAATAATGAATGTACACAGTACATATAGCTATAGTCATTACTGAATTTAATGGTTTTTGGGCAAGGAGGAGTTCTTCAGGTGATACATTCAATGACTAACAAATTACAGGAGGTTAAATAAATATAAGGTAGACAGAGAAATGCTTTGGGGATTGGGATTCGCGTTGATTTGTCCTTTGTCCTCTCCGTGCTATTAAATTACAATTCGTCATGTTCTGTGTGCAAATTCTAATCTGTTCATCACTGATTTCTTAATTATAACTTAGATACTGAATATTGATTGATTCATGCCGAAGATACTGGAAAACAATTGATGCATTGCATGCATGCTTTGCAAGACAGGTCAAGTCAATCCATAAGCGAAGCCATTATTTTAATTTCAATTTGCCACAATAGATATCCAAGATTTTCTATACGTATGTGCACTAATAGTATTGATTATTAAATTCTATTAGCAAATGCAATTTGTTTGGGTTTGGCTTTGATTCTCCGCTTTTTGGCTCAGCTAGCTTGCTCTGTCGGATATACCTCCATTTTTTATGAAGTGTGATACAATGAAATGTCAAGCTAAACAAGCTCTATCTATAGGAGTACTCTATGAATACATTAGTACCTAAGTATGTGCCCATTTATTATCAGACTATGTGCCTACGTAATAAAGTGTTATTATTTCTACTGAATTTTCAATGTCCATTGCTCAATTCAATTTCAAGGTGCTCCACCAGTATAAATATTATTCACAGGTCGACTACATGCATAGAGATACTTATGGTTAGCATAATTATATCACGTTAGCAAGTATAACATAACTTTGGACAGTTTAGCTGTAAGTGCTTGCGTGTAGTGTGAATCTAGTATAGTGTGTAATTATTTTCGATCTATACTTGGCAGCCCAACAGCCAGCCCAATGCAATTCAGTAAATCTTCAAAGTTTATTTAGAAAATAAGATCACAGCGAACTAGCTTCACTTGACTGGACAATTACCGGATTCACAAATCATTTCTGCATTGCAGTTTATTGCAACCACCATGAGAACTCAATGAACTTCCTTAAAAGAGCCCTTAGCGTCATAATATTATGTGTATATTTATACACAACTAAATTGGATAAACAAAACCTGTCTGATTATAGATATTTTACTACAAACATAAAACTAATTACCTCGAAGATAGTTACATTGCTAGATCAATAATAATGCTACCTACTTCGTACATTTTATTAGCAGTTGAGTTATGCTATCTGTAATATGTTACCATGATATGGACGAATATCCATTTGTCACTGGGCCAATTTCGATCTTGTATTTTGTAGAGAGACGAAATTTATATTGGGTAAGCTATGTTGAAGGAATTCAATCCAGTCTAGTCCAGTACACAATACCATCAAAATATGCAAGAAGGAACATGTAAGGAGAGCGAGTTTGACAGCAAGAGCAACTTGCGAACTACTAACAACACAGGATAAATGTCACCCAGTGACATTATATGACTGAATGCCTATCCTCCTTCTGCCTTGTTATTGCGTAACTCCCAGAAAATCCTCTGAGAACAAAATTCTATGCTAATCAGTTGACTTTGGGTGGGATTTTCTTATAGAGACATTTGTTCTTATTAGTGCTCTGTGCTGAGCTGTGGAGAGCAGTCTCTCCCAATAATAAACGTATTATATTCTAAAAGGACATTATTTGGTTACATATATGTAGTAAGACTCAGCAGGTGATGTAGGAGATAACGTCGATGAAGCAGTCAAGAACAAAAACCTCTTTTGTAGACATGAGCATCTACATATTATTGCGTTGATCTACGATGGAGTAAAACCTTTTCTGTTATGTCTGCTTGAATTGGCTCATCTTTTTAACATGTGCATCTCCTATTAGCTAATCCTAATCTCTAAACTAACATCAAAACAAATGCAAATTCGTCAATTATTATGCACATAGTGACAGTAAACACATTCAAGATGCATTTTATGGTGTGTCTTGTAGTATTACCTACTTACTGATAGCCAATTGACGAGCCAAACATAAATACTAAAAGGGAAGTGATATGATAAAGCGGTTAGACTATAAAGATATTGGCAATGTGATCTGTACATGTGCGAAATTATTTCCCTATTGCAAATAATTGCAGTCTACATCATGTAAATACTAGAAATTATAATTGTAAAATGGTTTTTGACTGTATGTGTATTTTATGTGCAAATTGCAAAATCTTTCATGTTCTGATGTAGTACCTTATTATAGTACAAGTGCATTCATACGCTAACATTTTTGTATTTTTGGTGTTTATTGCAATTACCATTTGCCAATAAACTGTTTCTTCTGCTTTAAAATTGGCATTGCTAAAAACTGATTATAGAATATGGAGTTACTGCCAACATGAATTGTACCAAATGTCTGTGCTTCACCGCTCGCTCTCCAATTTCAACTCAATTAACTTCACGTCACTTTTAAGATGAAAAATTCCAAGTTTCAACTTTATTGTCATTTAACAAGCACGCAGGACAAAAACACGATCCGTAAACAAGACACTAAAAAATTACCTTGTTACGTTGCTATTTACTAATGTACTTAAATATTTACCATGCAAAGCAAACGAAGCATTTGTAATAACCTGTCGAAAGACTTTTTTCTAGAATACCTTCTTAACTGCTTATCTTTTCATCTCCAGATTGAAAAAACTCAATTATTTGGTCCACATTTTGTAGCTGAAAGTGTCCCTCTTTCAATTTACTCATAATGAGCTTAAATATTAAGTATTGCAAATTATATCTATAGATGGAAATTTTACAATTGTTTTAGCATTTGCAAGTTAAATGTTTAACGTAAGCAATGACGCACGATGGCTGTGCGTTGCCACTCGTGTGATCGTGTGCGTGTAACGATTATGTCAGCCTTAACTTCAAAAGTAGTTAATAATTCTCATTGTTTAAGCACCTAATTATCCAAATGGTACCTCAGTAAGTCTATGTAAACCATACACATTTAAAGTAAGCACAATTAGCAGTCTACCCTTTTGTGACTACTACTGACCAAGTTCTTAATTGTTTGTTAAACAGATGCTAAATAACGTAGACAATCGAGAGACTACATCATTAATCTTTATTTATAAATGGAATGTTCTTACTGACAAGAGCATTTTAATTTTTAAATGCCAAACATAAAGTACCTATAGACATTGATACACTTCAACTTCATTTTGGAACAATAATACTGTAGACAGTGCACATTAGTTAGAAATGTAGGCGGTACAGATTATTGATACAATCAATAAACTCACTGGTGAATAGAATAACCATAAGAAACAATATGGACTAAAGAGGATTGATTTACTGTAAATATCGCACATCTAAAGGTTAAAAGTAAAGGACTTAAAAAATGAGTGTAGGTGTCATTTTGTCGGCCAGACATCAACAGCCTATAACAGGCAGTTTACATACATATAACATCAGATCAAACAGAAAACAATGAGCTGTGCCAAGTCAAGGTGTCTCCTAAATCTCTTCGCAATTGCTTTTGTTATACTTGTATCGAAATAAGATCCAAGATGAGAGTTGTTTGACTTTGCTCTTATTTGTATTCACTGCCTTGTGATTGCGAATCTTGAGATTCACTTGCACTGGTCTGTTATGTGTAATAATGCTACTTTAAGTATAAGAATCGTAGAAAATTGAATAAATAATAGTATAAGGATAAAGATGATGAGATAAGTAGACAGCAGTAATAAATTGTCTTCATTTACGTATTTGCAGATTTCATTCAGATGTCCGTAGGATCCGCCAAGTCATCATCACTGACCAAATCAAACCACAAAAATAAAGTGTTATATTTACAACATCTATTTTACATAACACAATGATATCAATATGTACCTTAGTTAGTGTAGGTATGCTGTTTAATAAAAAATGGGTAAATATTGTCCTGCAGCTATGTGCAAGCTTTAATGAATTTAGAGTTGTTCTTGTGATTCTATGCAACTGCAGTGCAATAAGTATTACAATTACAACAGTTACTACTGCATGTACCTAATTAATAGAACTCATAATGGAGTGGTTTATTGTTTATTCTTTGATATAAGCACCTATAATATGCTATTTAGACTGATTAGTTGGTGCAATGTACAAAGGTATTCAGTTCTAGTTAACCAAACCACTCATTAGATTATTAGTAAGAGAATCAATGAAATTCAAATGTCATAACTTTGCATATTAAAGCAATTCGAGGACCGGCTCGTGTAGAAAGTGTGTAATTGTCATAAAAGAGACACAAGATTAAAGCAGAAACGTATGTCGACGTAATTATTTAGATGCTCGTTTAGTTAAGTATCTACGTTGAATACATAAAGATGCCTGTCGTTAATCACCTGTCTGAAGTCTGAAGCGCCTCATTTGTAATTTAGCCACACAGTAACACGTTTAATGCACTTTAAATCGAATCTAAACAGATAAAGTATACAAAAATGGGTCAGATATTCTAACATTTCAAGATTAAAGTAAATAACTGACGCATTGAACTACACAGAAATCAAAACAGTGTATAAAAATCCCTTCTTTTTAACCCTGTTACATTTTCGACAGCTAGCTGGCCGAAGAACAACTATAATCCTATTAAAAATTGCACATAAACTAGTAAACTAGCAAAAAACTTTACAAAACCGAAAGTGTTAGTATAATCTATGTGAATTTTTTTGTGGAAAGGACTTACGACGTAATAAATTATCGGCATTATTGACAGCTAATAGATACTTCTAAGCTACATGCTTAGATAATTTCAGAATTTTTGCCCGATAGGGAACAGACTACCGTTTTATTGCCACTAAATCAACAGAGAAGAATATTAAAGCTACAGGATATCAAACATCGTTCTATTTTTCTTGATGTGCAAACCACACGGTTAATTACAGTCGCTTTGTTTGCAAACTGACCCTGAGTGGATTTTTATGATTATATTGTAATGTGGTTTTGTTTCAGACAGTAAATCTTATTGGGAAGAATAATCGCTGATATGTTTTGACAGAGTTGTCTTTCCTAATGTACATTAGAAGATAATGAGGGCAAGTTCATGCCTACGCCAAGCGCACACTATCTTTACCGATATGAACACACGCATTATCCTGCTAATTATTATTGCATTTTTGTATTTAGTTGCATAATGGCTTTGCTGAAAACTTAGATAGGTACTTCACTAGCGGAAAAGCCTTTACAGTAGAGCATCCCATCAAATTCTAAGTAGTGAAGTCAGCAACAAAGTGAAACAATGCGAGCAGAAAGATAGATAATGAAAGAATTTTTTATTATTTCGTTTTTTGAATTCTTTCCCTATCTATAGTTATGTTTCCCTACTCTATTTCGCCCTTAATTGTATTTTTCACAATTTTTTGCACACCAATATTTACAATAATGCATGTAATTACATTATAGACGTCTGCACTTAATCAAGTTTAATAAATCACTTCCAACACCAACACCCTTGTAGTAAAATGTGATAAAATTCTTTGGAATGATAGCATGAGGAATATTTCCAGGGCTGTAAAGATTATAATTTCGAAATGCAAAGGGCAAGAGAGGAACCATTATATAGATATTGATTTGTTAACATTCACATTATGAAAAGAATTGAAAATTCTGGACAGCTCTTGAACCTTCATCCCGAAAAAAGAACCTTCAATGCAGCCTTGGCTTCGTCTTCAATATACCTTGCACTGTAAGGCAAATTATGAGGGCCGTTTGAAGAGTAGCATTCAAGATGAGGCAATTCTAACATTTTGGTCTGAAAATCCTTCAGAAGATATACCAAAGCTTCGATCACATTTCCTGTTTTAATTGATGAATCGTCGACACGGTTTGAATCTGCTTTAGGCTGCATAACAACAATTTTCTCAAGTCTGCGGATGTATAATTTAGGATATTCCTCCAGTATATCAAGATTAGCAAGCATTTTTTCATCAATTTCATACACCTCTCCTTCTATGTTCTGCAAAACATCAAAACAATCATGTAGCAAATCACAAATAATGTAATGTGCTAATATTTTAATACAATTTAATATCAGCATACTTTTTAATTTTATTCATTTGTCTATCACTCAAGGAACAAAAAAGGACCTTTTTACATTTTGCCTTTTTTACCTTTTTTATAAAAAAGGTAGGCAAAATATTTGAAAAAAGGTTTGCCTTTTTTGCTTTTTTACCTTTTTTACCTCTAATTGCCCCCATTTGCACGTAAAGTACATTGCAAAAAAGGCAAAAAAGGTAAAAAAGCAAAAAAGGTTGCCTTTTTACCTTTTAGACAGGGTTGCGGTGGAT
>JABASH010003263.1:0-17024 GCA_019776445.1 Tomocerus maximus | reverse complement strand
ATTTTGTTGTACTCAACCCAATGTAAATTGATCGAGTTCATGGCAAGTTCCGCTAGATACCTCTACGGAGGGGTGTTGGACCTTAAGTGTAATTCATACCATCAAGTTATTTTGACTAGCAAAATGAACAGGAAGTCAACGCAGTAACATCAAAATGTAGCCGAGACGTAATTACTATAATATGCCAATTTTGGTGGAAGCCATGTAATATTTTTCGTACTATAAAGCTAACAAAATATTAGCAGCGCAATTGAAATTTTTGAGGACAAATGAGCGCGCGGTAGCTCAGCAACCAGTTCATCAATTTGCACCAAAATGAATACGGTTCCTCACCGGCCCGTTAAACAATATCTATGCCAATTTCGATCAAAATCCGTCAATGCTTTCGAAAAACGGACGGACTGTGCGGTTCAAGCTCGCTTCCTCGGGCGAGCTAAAAATGCCATAAAAAGAGGAAAATATTTTAGAAAGGCCATGAGGTTTCTTATTTCAATTTGTATTTGTAAACATGAATGAAAATTTTAAATACATTTCTTACATGTATTTCCCTACTAAAAATCCAAATTTTCAATCTGTTTCGCTAAATGTTGAAAATGGAAAGAGATATAGATTAAAATTTTCTGATAGCAAACTTTATGTATATGGGCATAAATCATTGTGATTGCCATGATTTTATGCATATTTGGTGTGCGTGGGTTACTTAATTACTCAGTGTTACTTGTATTTAAGTATATAATTGCAAGCATATTAATTAAAATGCACATCATGCTATAAGCATTCAAACCAATTGCCATTTTCCTCACCTTTGCCATAACAATAGGCATGAATTGTGTAAGCTAGTCTATTTAATTATAAATGTGGACCAGACTACTTCAATGATGTTATTGACTTTAGTAATTATTGTACACGTGTAACTAGAAGTAATACTGCGAATTATATATTAGCTGATGGTAAATGCTTACAAAAAACTATCATTCGCTGTTCAAGCTTACTCTGAATAGTGTGCAATTTACAGAATACATTGAATGCTATCTTACCATATAGATAAACTTAGTTAACAACTGGGAAGCAACCTGAGACAGATAATAATATTTATTTGTGATTATTCGTGAACAGGTAGGTAAAAATTTATAATTTAATATAGGTACCCTCAAATTGTGGATAAGAAATTAAAACTGAATGGAAATTCAATAATTAAGTATGCAAATTAATGAAAGCATTATGATTACAGAAGAATTCGACTAACATGGGAGTAGCCATTGTTCACTATCATTATAAATATTTGTTTTTGAGTTTTATTATCTTTTGTTTAAAAGCGACAAATTAAACCGCTATTTAAGACAAAAGTTGCTTTGGGTACCACATGAAATAAAAACTAAGTTGCAAAATTTTTTCTGGTTTAATTTATATTTAAGACAAATTAGTTTTAATCGTTGAAGTAAATATTAGCAAAAAATTGAAGGAGGGTAAACTTGAATGACTCCTTTGTTCTTGCATTTCAACCATTAGGTTTGTTCATTTTTCCTATTTCTGCAGGCAGAACTGCTTTGTTTCATAATAATTGTACAAAATTGCATCGAAGGAAATGAAATGATATTATTAGCCACAAATGCATGCACAAGAAGACCCCACGAAGGCATACTAGTTTATTAGAATTCCTATTATGTTGGCTATCTTCTTTTTTACGGTTATGCATTATGCATATGGTCTGTGGTCTGACTACATGCTTATTAGAGTATCAGATCATGAAATGTTGGTTTGTCTGTTCTCCACATTGTTCTACATGTCCAGCATTGAATTTTCTTGTTAGTTGGGCAGCCACGTAACAACAATAATATTACTACTGTGTCTTCTAAGATTTATCATATTTTTGCAATTGAGTTTCCACCTTTCAGTTAATCTATCATTTCATCTGTGATAGATACCTCACCCTTATAATGTTCGATAGAAATATGGGATACAGCGAATGTATTTATTAGTGTAACTTATCATTGAAAATTGCTGCTTACACATTTCATTTTAATTATTTTTACGTCCATGCTAAACAGATAGTCAAATTACATAGACACATAAGTTTAATTCAAAAGCAGACACAGCCTGTCTTTGTTACACTAATTCTAAATTCTCATAGAAGTCCACGCTAACAGTTTGCGTATATAGATAAACATTATAGTAAAAGTCATAGAGGTGGGAACCAATCCTTTCGAGAAATGGGTTCCACTGTTGAAGTTTTTTACCCAGATATCGCTATGATCATAATAATCCATTATTTCTCTGTCTTAATTCATACGTCCATTTTAATAGCTTAGTGTAAGTGTAGAGTCAAAAATCGCTAGAGAACCATTCTAAGAGGAGATTATACGAATTAACCTATTTTGGGGCAGGCATTACAAACGTCACCAGTAATTTTTCATTATTTAGTAATCATTAATATTTTCATTAGTTAATTTTATTAATTAAAAAATTGCTGATGATAACCACCCTGACAATAGATCTACTAAAAAAATCTAGGAGATCCAGTGGTAATTAGGTTAAGAATATTTTACTTTGATTTTGGATTTACTTTAGTGTTTTTGAATAATATCTCTGGCCATTAAAAGGGATATTTGCTTAGAAAATTCACGAACATTTGCAATTTTTGTTAATATTACTTTGCAAATCCGTTTTGTGTTGGCTCGTTCTCACCTCTAGTTGACGTTTACGCTATGAATGCCCTTATGTACCTGATCCTTTACAATAATAGAATATTATTAGATGGTTAGGTTGCATAATGGTGCAATGCATGCATGCTACCAATACATTATGTTTGTGTACTCTCAGATGAATATAAGAGGATTGGATTATTTCAACTCATTGGAACCGGGAGCTATTCGTCTATAAGTATTAACTCCTCCGTAAATTATTTAATTATACACTTGTAAGTCAGTTACATAATTTTTATTCATGGTAAAGCAGTCAGAGTATTTAATTGATGCATTCTCAGGAGTACTCTCGTCTCTGCTGGTAATCTCTAATAGCATCTATACCACGTACGCACACAACACATCCCTAATGTTTTCTTTTGCGTAGAGCATCATAGGTAGGTAAACTTCTTTTTTCATCTCAAATGAGAAGTCAGGGAACACACTTGCTCTATTCTTACCCAATATAATGTATGGTTATTTTCTAGTAGGTGTTTTAAATTACTGGAATACAGCGCTACGTAACACAATATTGAGTATGCATTTATTATATTACTTTCATCGGAAAACCAGTAGTTGTATTTTGCTGAGATCGCTCATTGTTGGTTAGTTTAATTGCACACAGTTGTACGTGTACGCAACCTCGTAAATATACCAGAATGAGTAGATATTGTAACAGAAATAAAATAGCCATAAGAATCATTACTGGGGTTTAATGGGACTATTTAATCGAAACTAGTTTTTGTATTGCCCAAGATGTCGATAGAAATAAATTTAGCGATGCTAATTGCTACGTGCTGCAGGATTCTGATAGATATATGACACTGGGTTTCAATGTGCAAGGCACTCGGGTTCATCATCTAATCATTAGTAAACTTTTCGGCTACTTTATTTCTGCACTAATTCAAACCAATCCACTTCTTTTACAATGCAGTTTCATTTTTACCAAATTATGCAAACCACTTAAATATAAGTTAAACAAGTTCGCGTTCTGCTCTCACTCTCAAAACCAACTGTAAGAATTATTTTACTTGGGATTTCAATGAATTTATTTCAGGATAAATTTAGGTCAGTGTGCATTAATAAAACAGCTAGCCGAAACGGCAATTTATTTTGCTAAAAAACCATACTAACTTGGAAATTTCATATAAACTTTATTATTATAATATGTAACAATACAATCTAAATAAATGACTCCTATACTATCAATATAACAATGAGCAAATGGGAAAGCCAAGCAATATCATCCCAATGTTATCGTTGTGTAACTTATTAAGGAGCTACCCTAGTTAGCATGGAAGTAGTTGCTCCTAGAAAAATTCCACTGTTTTCCATACAAACCTAAATACATCTTAAAGCTAAGGATTTAAAATTGAAAGGTTTTTAGCAACACAGACAAATCAGTCGCCGTAGTCATCATTATTTTATTTTTTTGCAGCATCAATTTTTATTAATTAGAATTAAATTAATTGAACAGGTAGATTGCCTTAAAAAACTGACCACGATAAATCCTCTTATTTTGACGCTAATTTCTATGAACGTTCAATGAGTCTGTAAAAATGGCTAATTCTTAGGTTGGCCCGAAATATTCCGTGTGGGCTGTTCGTCAGCTAACAATCAGCTAATTCATCATGTGCATACACAACCAATCAATAAACCACTCCAGCTTTTCATCCAATGGTAATGCTAACGGATAGAGAGATGCAACCTTGCAATTATCATAGGAGCCACCAACGGTGCATGAATGAATCAATCGACACATATTGTAACATTCACAAAGCAAAACATTAGAATCGTCGAGGTAGTACATAGCTACTACTACACTACTTATAAGTACAATCCAAGATATGCCATTCATGCATTACTCTATAGGAAACAATGAATGGTTTGACTTGCAAATTTATTTTATACCTACGCATTCTTAAGTAATAAATACAAGCTACATAAATATGATTGGATCCAGGAAAATCCGCAACAGTGACTAGGTACTTCAACTTATTTGCAAAACACGGATGCATTCATGTACATACAACTGTTTGGCATCTTAAGTATTTATGCTCCCTGCAGGATTTTGCTTCTGAACATCTTTTACTCATTAACAATCAGTCAACAGTAATATTTTAAAAATGAAATGAAAGAAAGAGAAGTGATAAAACCTGTGGCAAACATTTTTGAGAGTAGATGATATAAATATTATGTAGTCATGTGTAATTGCTATATGTATTGAACTGCATCTCGATCTCTATCCATTCTAGTTTATGCTTAACACAGGCCCTAATAATAAATGTAGAAGAGATACATTACTAATAAAATATGGCGAGTCAATAAATATGGTATGAAAATAAGAACATGACAAGACATTCGGTTTATATGAATTATTTATTCTGATTTTTAAAGACAATTACTTTCGTCTTGCAATAACCCTCCGACTGTCTTAATGCATAGCATATATACTTTATATAGAGAATACTTCGCTGTAAAGATATGTCAGTCAATAGTGCAATAAACGATCGTAGAGATAAAGATACAAGAATTTTTTGCACTTTGATTCTTGCATATACATATTTCATGCTCGGAAATATTTATACTATGCTCTACTAACGTGGACATCAGGGAACCAAAAGTCTGCCTTTTTAGATTCTCCGTCTTTGTCTATGTAAGCCTCTGTTGAATTTACATTTAGAATATTTAAATATTTAATTTTTATTAAAACGGAGTAAATGGCTGAAGCCAGTATAATCAGGATTTAATAGTGTAACTACTTGGAGGATGAAAAAGTATAAAATGCCAAGGTTTTGGGGTATTGACGGAAAAAGGTGATGTCTTTTGTTCCCTGTTGAGAAGGATGTAGAAGCTCTCGGTTAAGTCACCTAATGTTGCGGTACGAAATGTTATATATCGAAATGTGTGTATTTAGATAACTAGAAATATACTGCAGAAATAAAAAGGCTAGGACGTAAGAGTCGGACAAGCAATGAAAAACTGCGATGTCTTATGACTTGACTTCTGATCTGAACACACATAGTTATGTAGTACAATGATTTGATAGATACAATATAGAAACTATCGACAATGCCATTCGATTTCATTGCTTGCTGCGTTGTGGTACTTCTTATTTCTTCCTTGTTGTTATCAGTTCAAATGAGATAGGTTCATAATTCTTGAAAACCCACACATAACTTTCCAAAGGGGTGCATTTAGAATTAGATTGGATGAGTTCATCCATAAACACAGTACATCCAAATCAGAAAAGAGATTTGGTCATATCTATTATGCTGCAGTTGACTGAGAATGAAAAATGCTCTAGTTTATAGAACCAAAGGAGACCCAATAGTCAACGGAGATGCAGTGTATCCTCAAGAATACGCAATAAAAACGTTATCGTAAGTACCATTCCACAATAGATATGCCTGGCCGTTGCCTAGTCTGGTTATGTTCATCCTGTGACTGTTTCTTTCCACAAGACATACATCTATAGGTATCATTGACCAACACAACAGGAGCTTGACTCTCATAAGTATAATGGGAAGATAGGAGAGATATGCAGTTCGTTTGGTGCTAGAGCAATTACTTATCGTTAGTTATTGTTAGCATGCCTTATCCAACCAACTTTTCAATAGAGCACACCTGACTTGACAATAAACTATTCCGTACTTTATATCCCCAGAATTCTTTATATCCCCAGAATACTTTATATCCCCAGTGGATTCATTCTCACTTGCAGAATTGTAAAAACTCTATCAACCAATAATATAATATTATGACGAATTTATATGTAACAGCACAACAGAGCACAGTAAGCTGTCCATTTACAATTTGCATAGTCGAACCGATACACCAAATATCCCTCGTTACCTTTCTGCATAATATCTGTACTATCATGCTGTGTATGCAGTCCATTCTGTTAAGTAGCCATTGGTACCTCTCCTCTTTCTATGGACAGATGAATTCATAGATACCTATTATTGGCAAAATAATTTGTTCATTTCCGACGGCCTATCCAACATTCTAGCCCATCAACGTTTTACGCAGCTAATTAGTTTCCCCACACAAATACGTTTTGATCTTTTACTCATAAACCACTCATCTCGTCTTTAGAATGCACCTCTATACTATTAGCAACTATTTACAAAGCTAATTTATTTACAATACTCTGACCAAATCTAAATATTTAAATGTGTGTAAACCTAGCTATGGCAACAGGTGCATGTACTGTCATAGAAAATTTAGTTTAGACAACTAAATTTGCAAAACAAATTGCGGTTACATATTTAAATAGGTATATTTTAAATATTTATGTACATAAAAATTAATTATAGTCACTCAGAAATAGTTATAGTACCTAATTATTAATTTTATCTCCGTTTAAGACATTTTCTGCAGACGGTATTGATTTCAAAAATCGCTTATTGTAATAGTTCTTTTTTGAAAATAATTTTTGATTCTACTATGCTGCTAAATATGAAATCGTCAGCAGAAAATTTGGTTCAGACCAAGTAAATAAATGACATAATGTTATCGTGTTAACCAATTTTGCTTAAAGACACAATACATCAATTACATCCTCATTATCCTTGTACAATATTATTTCATTCAATGCTGCAATTTATTTTATACCGGTAGCAACTAACTATAGAGATCAGTGTATCATGTTGGGTATACTCAATTCTATTAAAAGATAAATTTTAAGGACCGATTAAAACCTCCTTTATATGCTGCATGCACAAAATTGTGAAATGTAAACCTTGTGATAACACTAGCCTATTATGAAAAGGTAATTAGTTGTTTATTAGTATTTGTGAGCGTGGGCACAGTATTTGACTTTAATAACGGATGTAAAGAATATTACTAGTTTATACAGCACCTATGTACGTTGATAAAAATAACCTGAACATAAATTAAAGACATTGTCAAGGAAGGTTTAAGCTGACGCAAGGGTGCAACATAAAAATTTTGAGACTGTCAGTTAAGCAGAGTTAATATTTAGCTGTACTGTACTGCACAAGTATATATGTCCTATAAATTGCAAGTTTGGTGTATACTCTGTAGTAACTGTATTAGTGAGTCTCAAATGCACCAGCAAAATAATTAAAGCAAGCATTGGCGATAGTAAGTATGCACTTTTAGGTAAGTGATATGTACCTATTGCTTATGACATGACTTCAATCAAAGGCCATATTAAATCTTTTGATAATGTAAACTGCATGGGTGTTAATATTTGCGTCCTGTCCTGTTATATGGGCCCTACTAAGTGAGTAAGTCGAGTAGAGTTTGAGTATGAATTCTCTATGTGAGTGAACTCGAACTGCGCTGACGGAAGAACTGATGAAAGGTAACATTGAGCCTATTTGTCGGCAGTATTTAATGAATCGTACAATTCACAAGGTCTATAATTATGATTACGAATGAGAAATCTGTAGTGAATCGACAGAGAATCCTTGCACTACATTCCTATCTGATATTTAGCCGTAAAGATACATATACAGACATAATATGAGTACTTATCCCTGTCCACTATCAACAGGGAACACAAATACGATGGATGGTTGTGGGTTTCTTGGGTTCATATATGAGTAGTCAATTTGTGCACCTACCACATGTTTCTATCCGTAGTTTGATGAAAGGTTGGTAAAAAATGTTGGGATGAATCTCTCAGCTGCACATTTTTTGAATTCAAGTAGGATCAAGAGAGAATTTAGAAAAATTGTATAAAAAACTTGGGTCACCGTAGAAGAAAATCAAAAAATATCTGCCCACAATTCCCCAATGAGGTACTACCCTGTCTATGTCAACAATTCTTTACGATATGATTTAGATATGATTCATATCTCAATATATTATGTCTCGTTGTTTCATCAGCAGATACAGACAGATAGACAGGAGTTAAGCAAGGAGCCCTACGCATGTGTAATTTCCTTCCAACGTTCTTGCTAAACTGGACTGTCTACAATATTTTATTTCATCTTTTATCTAGTTAGCGATTTTAGATTTCATCGTTTTCTTCTACCTACTTGGAATGTTCGTCTGCTTTTAATAAACTCCGCAGTAGATGTCATATTATGAGTTTCATAGTGCGTAATAATAAAATTTGTGGAGCAAATGAGACGGAAGGGTTTAGTTCTTTTAGTACGTTTAGTACGCAGAAAACTCAGTCCTTATGCTAAAGATAGAGGAAAATAAAGTTGTAGGTACAAAATTCTTTGATATCATTTGACCGGAACTGACGGAATATGAAGCAGATCAACACTTAGACCTTCTCTTTTTGTCATACGCAGATGGTCATTTGTTCTGCATATTTAAGTACATCTATATAGTATGTATTCACACGTAAACAAGTATGATGTCCTTTATTGTCTCGTTTTCCTATTAATATTAGCACCATATGCCATGATAAATATAATAAGCATCAGACCTCTTTATATGCAAATAAATATTCGTAATCTTATTCGCTATGACAGATACTACGGTATAGTGAGTACCTAAATCCACTCACTTAAAACAAGTACCTACCTTCCATAAGATTGCATTTAGTTATCACACGATAGTTGTTAGTGAGACAGTTATGAAGTCGTAACTCATAAATGAATTGCGCTCCACTCAAACCTAAAAATTACTACAAAGTATGTTGTGTACATACATATTGGATATGGATATGCATCCGTTACTTTACAGTGATTTGGCACTAATAAGGTATTCAGGTACTTTATTACCCATATCACTTCAGTTCCCGATTGACGTGACATGCGTATGAATGAGTAAAACGAATGTTCAAATACCTCTGTTCAATTCACATAATATAATAAACTCCTTCGTATACTTCTCTATAAAATCTTTTTATGTTTTTCAGGATAAAGAATTAATTACGTTCACATCTGACTTCTGTGAGTTGGGTGTGTGTAATTAAAGTCAGTCGGAAGAGAAGGCTCTAATAGAATTTTATGGGAAATCATTTGCACCGTTGGCATTGATTTCTTAATACAAATGCATTAAATTTATTTATGTTTTTTGACAGATTCAGAAAAAGCTGAAACTAATCTTGTGGGTCTCGCGATAATTCCGCGAGAGATTTGCTGGAATAAAACATTACCACTGTATTACATATCGTCCCATAAGGATGGAAAAAGCCCCAATCCACATTTCGTTTGGCATGGTAAATAGCCTCTATCCACTTTTTGTTTGGTATGGTAAATAGCCACAATTCACTTTTTGTTTGGTATGGTACATGACCTCAATCCACTTTTTGTTTTGTATGGTAAATAGCCTCAATGCAGTGTAGTACTAGTGGAGGGAGGCTATTTGCTGTACCAAACGAAAAGTGGATTGAGGTCATTTACCATACCAAACAAAAAGTGGATTGTGGCTATTTACCATACCAAACAAAAAGTGGATTGTGGCTATTTACCATGCCAAACGAAATGTGGATTGGGGCTTTTTCCATCCTTATGGGACGAATATGAGTTGGAGGGCCTGCAGCTGCAATGGAATAGGGAAATCAAAGGATTTGTTATTGCCTGGGATGTGTAAATCTTGTTAAAATGTTATTTTAGGTTTTCCTATTTATAATCTCGCTCGTCTCCCTGCTGTCTTTGCCTGTAAGAGTGTAATTGCCCAGAAATTTTGCATAGCACGCGATCTGTTTATGCTATTTAATCCATCAATCTATATTTGCCATGCCAGAAATTAGAATAAATGGAGAAAGTGTTATTCATAAATCCATAACTGTATACTGCAGGTGCATTATACAGTAAATTAATCTGTATTTCTGCTTTTCGGAGTTATCTCAAGTATTAATAACTACATTAAAAGCCTTGGTGAACCAGTCTGGGTTAACATCGAATATTCATTTACTTTGCTTTGAAATACTACCAATATAAACGTGGACTAAGAGACACATTCCATGCGAAAGGACTATACGCGTCTCTATTCTATCTTGGTATAATAATGCCTAATACCCGGGTATTCATGTATAGAGGCCACAACCCGGTTTTAAATCCTTTTTCACAGAAATTCTACGCCATTTCAAGACAATGCTACTTACTTTTAATTTTGATAATTTTATTATTTCATTAAGGTACCTCAATATCCGGAGGAATATCTAGCATACGACCATCAAGTGATCCAGTATCAGTTTGATCTTTGCTCATGTAACGACTTCCAGACCCATACAATGGCGGAGGATTCACTGGTTCGTATAGATTGTCACTAAAAACAATTAAACAACATTGCTTTTATTATTTACATGGTTCCATGAAAATTAATTCAGAATAAAACTCTGTTAAATGTTACTTAAATAACATATTTTCTAAATAAAATAATAATCATGTACATTGTGACGTTACAGATATTTAATGCATCGAGTGGAACTCATAGTGCAAATTCCTACATGTAATTTATTTTATGCATATTTTTATTTAGAGAGGTGAACTTAAATTAATGTGAGTAGTAATGAAATGAGTGTACTGATATAATGGATACACATAATTTTCAAGCTTTTTTAAATTGAACTTTGTAACGTTGTGCAGGCAATATACTAAAAAGAGCAAAAAACGGTTGCATAGAAAGTGCAGGGAATGTTTTAGCCCACAAACGAATGTAGGTAATATAATGTTCGGTTGCGTAGGATGGGTAAAAAAGATTGCACATCCGTATGGTGTTTCGTGAGAACCATTTTGTATTTTTTGTGCAAAGGGAAAAGTTCAATTTAAAAAAGTCTTACCAATAGTTTTGTGGCAATTCTACACAACTTTTACAATACTTTTGTTGTATTGGAGCTTATTATATTGACAACTAAACAGATTCTAAAATATTGCGCAGCATAAAAGTTTGTTGCTTGCAATCTTTTTCACATAAACGTTTTTACAATGTATGTGTTTGAAAATGGGTGACATTCATTGGAAATGTGTATTTGTTGAAATAACTTCCTATATGTATTATGTCTTTGGGCTTATTTATCGCTGTAGCGTAAAGTTCAAAAATCTGATAACAATATGAATCCAAACCTGTAACGCTTATTGAGAGAAGCCATGTCGTGAGGTCTTGGTGTAGGTAAAAGTGGGTTTGATTGCGAAATTTGTTTAGCTTTGCGTGTCGGTGTGGCAATACCCCATTCCCAACCGGACTTAGCACCACCGGACCCAGCAGATGGGTACGTTTGACACCCACAAAACACAAAACTTCTTTCCATCTAAGCCCATACTAACACTCACTGGACAATTAAACTGAATTCGGGGCAAAGCAGACCAAGACTGAAGATAAAATTAGACTCGGGACGAAAATCCTTGATTTGGCTTATGTCATGAATACAGAACATACATTTACATGCCTTTGTATACATTTCAGACGGGAGAAGCCAAGTCAACTAGTGCCAAGCTCTGTTCCCGAATTCTATTGCTATATTCGAATCACTCCTAGAGCATTGTCTGGACTCACTCGTCTAGGATCAAACTTCGTTTGGGCGACGCCTGATCATACAGACGTATATATTAACATATCGGTGCCCAAACGATGATAAGCCTTCTGCAAAGACAGACTCCTTGAGAGTTGAGAATGATTCTGTCCCATTGCTGGCAACTCTCTAATTTAAATGCATTTCTTTGCTATAGGATTCGTTTTACTTTTAACTTACAATACATTCGAGATGAGGTTTACTGTCTTAGGCTGCTAACTATGTACACTTCTTGACATCTAATCCATATATTCAGAATTCTGTATCAAGTTGTGTTAGGAAAACTGCCGTTACAGGTCTAACTCTGCTACTGCCATATGTATTAGCATTAGCATGTATTAGGACTTTCCTCCGAGCAAAATTTCTTGACTTGCTGTGACGTTTGACACCATTATATTGCAATTACATCTACGTAAGACTTACTTTTAACTTGACTAAAATACTTCTTCGCCCCACGACTCACTACACCATCCATGTTAAACACTACAGTTATGTAGGTAAGTGCCATGTGTGTTATATCTATCCACATTCACATACAAATTCGCAAGCATCTGCAACATTGTCTGCTGCGCCACTCTTAGACATCTATGCATATACTCTCTACAATCACTTACACTCCTCTTCTGCCTAACTACTGTTGGTGAGCATATGCATATGTATGTGGTTCAAATACATCCGGATCAACCAGTAGTTGGGTTTCCTTAAGATTAAATCTTTCTGGCACGATTTCGGGTCATGTAGGTGATACGACTACTACGAGAGAACACAGATTTCTATTTTTATCTGTACCACTGTAGCATTGTCAACATCAACCATGGTTGTCTTTCAATGTTCACTCTTTCTACCTTCCTTTACCAGACTACCCGGTTCGGCTTTCCTCTTTTTTCACGCATTCTGCTATCTGTGATAATTTATAGCACTATGGTATCTATATACTAATAAATATTGATATTAATAGCAAACTTTTAGTTTTCACTTTCAGTTTTAATAATAATCCACTACTCAGCTGAATGTTCCTCCTGTAATTTTCAATTAATTGACCTACGACAATTAGAATACATGTAATAGTCTAACTATTCTGTTTCAAATTTTTCTTATGAATTTGTTAATTTTTAGC
This sequence comes from Tomocerus maximus, assembly GCA_019776445.1. NCBI lineage: Eukaryota > Metazoa > Arthropoda > Collembola > Entomobryomorpha > Tomoceridae > Tomocerus > Tomocerus maximus. The sequence goes on along the minus strand of JABASH010003263.1, from coordinate 3,781 downwards.
TTCATTAAAATTTGCTCGTAGCTAAAATTTGCTGGTTTTAGATTTAGATGACAAATGAGGTTCATTATAATTAAACTCAGACGCATAAGTTAAGATATTGTTGATTCATTCACTTACTCCTCGCCGTACAGTTCATCGTCTTTGTCCAAAAGTGTCCAAGGATAACCTCCTTTCTTTCGCTTTCTGCGAATCTCTTCCCACATGTATGTCTCGGGAGGAATAGGAGGCCTCCACCATTCTGAAAACAAAAAATAACACTATAAGTATTAAACCGAAGAGCTACAGACAGATTTTTTGCATTAAAGACTTGCGAATATTGGGAGATGACATCAGCTAAATATTTATAAACAATACACCTTCATGCAAGTCTACAAACACAGAGATATATGGTACATAGCCGAGCATTTACATATCAATGGTTGATGAAGTATCTGTTTACTTATGAACTTCAAACTTTTAAAAAAACTCCATAAGTAAATACTTATGAGTCACGGCTATTTTAGCACGGCTAACGTCATTAAGCATCAGTAGATATTGGGGGCTAATTGGGTTTAAATATTTTTTAATAATGTTCATTAAATCATGCAAAATCAACTTGTGGGCACATGCCGAATCGCCGTCTTCATTAATTGATTTCCGCAGATATCTATACAAATAGTATAACAAATATTTCAATAAACAAATCTCCGAAAGTCAAGGTTTGGCGTTAGAAGAAAATCCTCGTCATTCCTCGTACTTATTTTGAACAACTAACAAATGCCATTTCTAAAGATTATACATAAAACAGAAGGCCCCCAATAAAGGGGGCTATCTAGTAAGGGGGCCAGTGGGACCCCTGTAGGTCAGTACCCACCAAATACGCGGTGACAATTCCGCTAACCGAGCTTGTGTATTGTCAACATTATTTTAGTTCATGAAATCGTTAGGAGAACTAGCTAAAAGTGTCTAAGTACTAGTATCTTGGCAAAAAGAGTAAAGTCAAAATATGTGAAGATTGGGTGACTTGAGATGTGAAGTCAGGTAAGTCTACAACATAGTTTTTATTTTTCAGAATGAAGAGTAGTGGTTCAGTGGACAACTGAAATGCAAGTACATACAAATCAGGTAACTCACAGGTATAAGTAACCTGACATTGGCCCATTTAGCTTCATACATTCTAGAATTAGGTTGACTAATCTTCTACATAGGAAATGCTAGTCGCTTCCAGAGACCAATTATGTAATTACAAGGTCTGGAAGTCGACTTTAGCTCATAGAAGCAAAAATATGACACAGTTCGAAGTTCACAATCATAATCTACACAGAAACAGGAAAAGGCATCATATTAAGTATGATATTTGTATATAGGATAACATTTACATACTAAAGAGATTCATATGATAATTTATACTGGAGTTTTTACACGTGGAATTTTGTTGAAATCAAGTGTTACTTTTGAACTGCAAGTGCATCTATGGCATGGCACATGGTAATTGTGAACAGTTTTTCTGGCCTGCATTTAAACAGTCAGTGCTAGAGATGGGCCTATTACTATACTATGCATCGTATGTGCATGTATGTGTGTTCTTCTTATTTACTACTGTATCAAATCGAGGCCCATTTATAGCGTGACATTTACCATCCATCATAATACATATATTTTTTACATTTTATAAGGGTTAAATACATAACGCAATACAAAGCATTGAAACCATGTTAGTTAACCCTGAGGAAATGAAACAATGTATAGATGAACCCAAAAGAAGAGTCATTGTTAGATAAATAAATCCGGCAATTTGTATTAAATGAATTTTCATACAGCCAAGTAATCAATTTTAAAAGGTGAAAATGTTTTTACTAACTTCAGTCTCTTCTATGTAACTTTTTGAGTCTTAGTCTTTGTCATCCATGTTACTACACTAAAGTATTGTTTTGAATATTCTAAATAAACTAGAATATGACTTATTACGCTTCACTAATTAACTTTGAAATTGAAACTGGTAGGAAATAGTAAGGTAGGTGTACTTGGTATTTCAACCAGGTATTTAGTGTTACATTAATATCTCTTGCTGTCTGCATCCACAAAATAAGTTTTGAAGATATAAACATTAAAGCTTCCAGAATAAGATGGAAGGTAGAATTACTAAGTTAAACTTTCATATTTTGACAATAATTATACGTAGAAATATTCCTGTGCTGTCTGTCATGTGTCGTATTATGCTGCAAAGCTGAATATGAATGTACAAACGAGATATAACTAATGAGACTAATGACTCCTCGATAGTGTCGATAGCTATAATTACTGACAAGTATAGTAGCGTGTTGCATTACGTTAACAGCATAATTATTACAATTGTGCGTGCCGAAGTAAAATATTGCCTCTGTACTGCACGTATACGACCGAGTATTCTTATCATATCATAGATACCAAAAGGACAGTAAACCATGACGTTGCTGATGTAAATAATGATGTGAAGTTTAAAACTTTTGAACTATATTTACATATTGTCTCTGATCAAAGATCGGATATAACATTTCCTAATATACTTTTGATATATTTTTAAATTACGTAAAATTTGGATGATGGGCTTGGTGGGTATCTCTTGTTTCGACATCAATCAAGTTTTGAGGGATTATGGAGCAGAATAATTTAAGCTTTATATAGATATCCCTTTAACTAAACGCCAAAATTTTGAAACGTGAGAATTAATGCCAAATTTTCGGAACCAAAATCATGACCAAAGATTGGAAATTAGAATAAGAAATAGCAATAGGTGCGAATTGTTTTAATAACCTCAAAGACTCAATCAAAGGGGGCTGGAACGTACATGAAACAGTACTGACCTGTAGACTCAAAAAGAAAGAAGACATTCTTGTCCACATTTCCGTGTGTGTAATAAACACTTTTATTACTATAGCTTTGAAATGAAAATCAGGGAAGCACACACTTTTAAACGAGACGTTTTTTATAATTAAAGATGCTTAATAGGCATACAACCAATTTACAATACTGAGGCAATATCCAATCTTTGAACGAGTTCATCCTAGTTCAGTTTAGAGCTGCTGTAGTGCGGTGGATGGCAAATGCCAACCTCAGCTCTAAATATCTTCCTCGAGTCTATTTTTGCATCGTACAAAGGACGAACACTACCCTTTCTAATATTAACTTAAAAAGTGTGTTGCAAACAAATAGAGAACAAGCGTGGCAATAAATTGGAATTTGCAGTGCTCATTTTTTAAGCTAAGTACATAGCAACGAGGAAGCAGCCGAATATTGATTTATCGAGCTAGCAATTCAGATCAAAATGGTTAAAACGTAACTTTAAATTCAAGTGGTACTTGAAAAACCAGAAATGTACCATCTTCATTCCACCATTACAACCGAAATTACCATTGAAGAAAAAAAACGTTTGATAAGGCGTTCAATATAAATCTCAAGAGTTTATAACTCTTATTATGTCTCAAAGTCGTGTTACTGAACTTTGCCTGTAGATGTGTAGGGAGTAGGGATCACAATTATTGTTGCTTTACATTAATATGAAATGAAGTACATTTCATAGCTTGTAGTGGTCATTGGATATCAATAAATCAGCTTTTAAATTAAGCACCAAAACGTTTTATGTGTATGCATTTAAAAAATAGTTAACTGAGAAATATAAATACCCAATACTTCTAGCAAGTGAAAATAATCAATAGTTGTACATATCCTCGCTATGACATTATGCAGCCTAAATATATTTCGTACTTTTTCTGGCACTTTGATTAAGGTTATCTGACTGAGTACCACAGTAATGTTCTTCGGT
>JABASH010003262.1:0-17025 GCA_019776445.1 Tomocerus maximus | reverse complement strand
AAGTTTTTAAGAGTAAAACGTATACATACTATTTTTTAATTGGTAGCATGCAACATATAGGAGCATATCTAATAGGAGTATATCTAATAGGAGCATATCTAATAGTACATACCTACCCAGTGTCAGAAATACGTCAGAGAAAAACGTTTTAGAATTTCAGCCAAGTAATTCTATCCAATTCTTCACTAACCCAAATCAGAAATTAATATGCCCTAGTGATAGTGATCGACATTAAGAAAAAATTTGCAAAGTAAAGGTGTGTAGTGAATATTTTTAGCACATTTAGGAGGATTTAGGATAAATATCTTAGCAATTAATTATCCCGTGTGTACAATTTGTGTCACCAAAATGTATTTCGTGCGGTGACTGGTTATAGCTAGTACATTCTCGAAGAAAGAATTTCATGCAGACTGACTGACAATGAGAAAGAGTATTTAATATTTACACATAATGCAAGCCCACGTAGAATGATCGTTCGTACTCATAATGTCTTTGGGTGTTTTACCAAATATGTAAAGAGTAGCAGATAGATTGAGTGCCGAAGGTCGAGTTCGGTGATATTGTATTCATCCTCTGTTACTTACTTATGATATCTAGTCATAATTAGGCTTCGTATGGATATAGATTGTTATTTATATAGTTAATAATGAATATCGAGGCAGAAGACGTGGCTCTATACACGGTCTCTATGATCAGCTTCTGTTAGCCGAATGCATTTGCATGTTTGCATGCTCCGGAGTAATGAATCAAAAAGTAGCAGGCGGCATATTCACATGAAATCATGACTTTTCCACAAAGCTTATCGTTTCTTTGAGACTTAATAGGAAACTAAGAGGAACATTATATGATTATTTCTTTTCCCACTGTTTTCTGGATCCATCCTGCTAATGTTACGCATACTCTGGCTGTGAGTGCATTACACTTGCCTATCTATCTATGTGGTGGCTAGCAATTGGGATCTTTCTTTACTAGTCAAACATTTAGCCGGTAGATAAATGAAGAATGATTGTAAAGAAACTTCTCCCCGAACCATTAGATCTTCGTCTCTAGCTGTGTCCGTTGTGTATATGTAGTGAGTAGTGAGAATGCAAGCAAAACTTGGCTTTGTGCACATTACTCAACTCAACTCAAGATCCTTCGTTTGTTTTCAACGTTTTTCGCCGTATTCTTCAAGAAAAGGTTAGAGGACTGAAATCCCGCAGTGTCGGTAACTTTGAGCTACAGGGAGTCGCACCTAATACTCTTCTTCTCTCTTCCTTTTCTCAGCGATCTCATATTAAGTGCTGGCTCAGTCCGTCCATATCCAGACGCTCCAACCCAACCCAATCCTATTCATTTCACCACTTATTTCAGTCTCACTGGCAATAAGTACGTCCAATAAAATTCACACTTTTTGACTAAATTTAACCCTTCATTAAAATATTCTATGGAATACTCTCAAAAAATATTTGTTTCATGGATATCACTAAATACCTCTGAAAAATACATTAAAATTCATGAAAATGGTCCTCTATATAAGATTTACCAGCCTCAGCAAATATTAACATTTCTACGATATAAACTCTGTGAAGTAAACTAATTGTCGCTCCATAATTGTATAATATTTAATTACCGTCAACTGATACGTGTATGTAAATGACCATTATTGATTCCATATTACCTACGCATGCAGACAGACACAGAATTATCATTGTTTTCACCACAGCTTGGAAGCCAGCCTTAAATGTATTCAAGCCACATGATATTTTTACTATCCACTTATATGCAAATTGCTCAACAAATTGCATCCCTGTGGAGAGTGTCAGGCGGGGGAGAGACAATATAATGTAAACTTCACTTGAATAAGTGAGATCAAGCTTAAACTATACTTTTATGTTTACGTAGAAAACATAAGCCTACATTTCTGGACTAAGTTCCCATGTTCCCTGGTTTTGACTTTACAGGTCTAGATGTAGCATAGGACTCATAATAATATATTTTCTAGTGTCTATAGATATAATAATATGAATGACATAAGGTGTGCGCGTAAAGACTCACTAGCCAATTCAGATAGACTCTTAGAAATGGTAGCATATCTACACTCGATATTCTAAAAACTTGTTGATACTCATCCAAGCAAAACATCCAAGCAAAATACAACGTATCATTACGTTATATTACATTATAATGGAGATAGTGTTTTCTATATACATAAATTTCTTAAAAGAAATGCTTAGAGATAGTTCCACAGTCACACAGTGGATATAAACATAAATATGCAATAGATGACTAGATAGACAGTTTTGGAGTAGGCAAAGGTATCTTAATATTGTTTTGTGCAAGTGTAGGTAGATATATATAAATAGGTGAGAAGTTAGTAGGCAGTCAAAATAAAGAAAAGTTGTTTCTTATAGTAAATGGTTTAGCTTTGCTGCGAATGCGATTCGCTCTGTCGAGTTATCAAGAGGAAAAAATCATTTTGTCCTCCTAGAGACTATCGCTACCATGAGAAATCCATGACTGAACACATTTTATGCTTCTCTACAGCCTTGGGATGACCAAACCCTTTGCTTTTACTGTTCAGACCCATTCTTCCCTAATTTATCTACAAGTTTACCAATATATCTTTGCACATAGAAATATCTTTATCTGAACCGATTTGAATGCAATGGATTCAATGTACTTCCACAATTTTGTACCAAATTTTTCTTTATTTTTGTAAATATCGGTCAAATATAATTTATTATCTGATCTATACTATACGGTGCTACTTTACATTCCAAATGTATTTTATTCAATTACATACATTAATCGAGTATAAACATCACTTTCTGAGTTGCTGTTCGCTCAGTATCCGATGCCGTACATGCTGAAATATATATCTGATGTCATACATGAAATTTTGATTGGCCTTTTGTATCAGGAGGGAGGTGTAAATTTTTTGCTTTATAGCCGAAAATAAGCCATGTAATAGACTCAAAGAAATATAAAATTCGCGCAAAGCAATGTTTGCTATATTTTAGAAGAAAGATGGTTTTTCAAGAATTTAGAATATGGATTTCCAATTTCCCCTTCGATACAGCCCTAACCTATACAAACTGCAATAAATAGTCCTTAAACTTAGTTACCTTATATTTTTATAGATTTGTCAAAATTAAGGAGAATAGCATCTTAAAATGAAGTAATAATGTGTATCATAGGTTATCTATTGAGATGAAACTAAGTAAAACTAAATAAATTGCCAGTAGAGAGATCAGTTGAATAGGATTGGGTAAATTCATTCATACTATGCTGAATGCATTTCCATTGAAGACTTTTTATGTGGACATGATGAGAATGACGAATCAAAAATGTACTATCTATGAAGTTGCAGTTTTCTTATGCATCTGAGCTTACAAATTGGCAGTAGTTGAATTCTGACTAACAGTATCGGTATTGCCAAACTAAATAGTGTGCTAGTGTGTTTGTTTCTATTATTTATTTGAAGGTGTTAAGTACAAGGTACCCAAAAACCCATATTCATTCACTAATAAAATTAGTAAAGCCAAAGATACTTTCCTTAGTGTTATTTACAATCGGAGCACAATGGAATGCGTAATTTATTATTTTCAAGGGAATCATCTATCTGACACTGATACTATTTATATAAAATGGCAGGTTTCAACAAAACGTGTTTAAGTATAGTCTGATGTGACTGAAATGGTAAGCGTACTAGTACTAGCATTTGGCTAGTGTAATACTGTATACAGTTTTATTGTGTACATGGCTAACTGCACATACATATAATAAGTGTATAAATATAATATAAGTAGAGAAATCCATTCCCTGCCAATATTGATATCCAAATTGCGTACCAAATGAGAAATTTTTCTACCTGTTGCAATGGGATTCAATTACGCTGTGCTGCGGATACTTCAATGGCGGTAGAAAAGTCAAGCAAAGACAAAATGAATCGTTATACTTTTAGAACGTGAGAAAGTGTCCAAATTCAAAGAACGCTGAACGCTTATGTGGTCTTTTATCCGTTTTTGCACATGTTGCGTTTCTCATGATATGTCCCAAGTGCTACATACATTTACTGAACGGCATATTATTGATATGGGAAAGATGCACAAGCTACCCCTAGACAATCCTAAACATTTATCAAATTTAACATATCGGCCTGTGTGGTTTTTAGGGCAATAAATAATATTAATGCTGCAAGGATATTCTTACACTCACTGTATCACAATGTAAAATTTTATAACATAGTAATTGTTCCACATAAATTTAATCTGCATTTTTTCATGGGAAATAACTAGACGTACCCTGTGAGGTAATGTAAATATAATAAAAATCAATAACGTAACTATTTATAGGGTAATTTTGCAGGACCATTCAAAAAATTTATTTTTTGCTTTAATGCATATTGTTAAATATTATGCTACATGCTAACTAACCAATACATAGGCTATAATAATCTAGCGTTGAGTAATGTCTTAATGCTATCTAAGAATGTAGAATTTTACGATGATTCACAAATTGTAATACTTTGTAGCTGAGGAGAGAAAGTCTGTAGAATTGTGTATCCCATACAGCTGGAAATATTAACATGTACACAAGGAGGTTGTCACACTTTAGTTGATTCTGTCACGGTGGAGAAGCTTGCAGAGACGGATTAGATCAATTAACATAATGATATAATGCTTTTCATGGAAATGCTAAATTGTATATAATATTTTAAGTGTAGTAATAATAATTGTTAATTAACACATTGAAAGTTGATATTGTAAGCACTACCAATGTTGGTTTGATATTTGCAGAGAGTAATTGCTTGGATATCATTTATATGGATATCAAAATACCTAATCAGATGCAGAGCGAATGTAAACCTGTTTCTCTTAATTGAAAGATAATCTTCCTTAACGATCCAATTCGTGGAATTAATTATACGTTTCACTGGGTTTGTTCGTCTCAATCCCTCATTTACTTTAGCAAGCCCACATGCATCCTCTGTATGTCTATGTAGCTAAAACGAATAAATAGAAAAGATCTTCATTCCTCTGTTATGATACAGATGTATCAATTTGCAGAACGGTTACAATTTGACTTGTTTAGCTGAACGCATCCCAAGTGAATTAAGGAGGATAGCACAAATTGCCAAAATTGTTATATTTAATTTTAATTCTCTCATTGTCACTAAATATTTGAAAGGCGGAGGATCCGGAGGACTCGCATTCATGCAAAATGCTAACTCTGGAAATGTGTGTGTACTTGTTGCTATATGCCTCTAGTGTATGTAAGTGAAGTAGAATAATTGTTTCCTGACAATTCGTCAAATGGAGGAGCATAGTAGCACAAGACATGAAACATTACACATCTGCGTGCAGCTCAGTCTTGGTCCAAGTTATAATTAAAAGACGTTTTTTTATTTCTGGCTTGGCGTGGCGTTCCCGTTGGGAGGAAATATGATATTCCATGTCTAATTGAGTGTCTAAATAATTTGCCTATGAAGTAGCAACGCTGAAGCAATGTATACCTACAAGGAAGGGCTAAGCTACGGCTGTCATCATATCCAAAACAAAGATAACCGAACAAAACAGAACACAGGCACTCATTGTCAGTCAGTCAATCACCTGGCACGTTGGCCCTAATTCTCTTTCCCTATCTACTACACTTTTCCACTTATTATTCTCCCCATCAAAAAGCTTAACTGTACAAAATACGCTAATAATATACAAATAACGAAATGAGGAAAATATCCAGCACAATAGTAACACCCAAAGAATTGTATGCTTCTTTGTCATAATGACATCTAATTTTAACAGTATTATTGGCCAACTTAATTTAGTGCCAAATCTTGTTGTGGTATGCATACTATTCATTACAACATGCATTATAAATTTTATTGCAAGGCAATAAAAACGGAATAAAAGTGCATTTACTTTATTTGTAGAAATAACTAATTGGGAGGCAAATGCCAGAGCTTAACTAGATCATTTTTAATTATCATGTCTGTATTTTATTCGCTAATGTAGAATTTGTGTATATGTAATCATAGGTAGACTTTGTTTAAACAAATTCTTTAACTCTAAATTAAAGTTAGAGCAAGTGCACGTTATGCTTGTGTAAGTATTAATCGTTTGCACAGAGTCTGTAGGTTTATTAGAAAAGTAGAAAGGTTATTTCACCTACAAACTCTACACAGAACGGATATTCATGTAGCGTAGACACAGAGTTGAGTGTGCATAATTATATAGTAAATAATGTAGAGAGGGAGAGATACTCGAAGGATGTACCTACATAGAAACCAATGGAGTTGCATGCAGAGTTGGAGTTGGTCTCATCCCCGCCTTTAAACAAGTAAGAGCCCAATAGATCTTTCGAATGGGAAACGGTAGGCCGGCAAGTCACAATCAGTCTCAACAGATCAAATGATGATACCCAACAACAGTAGTTGACTCGAGTGCAATGTGCAAGGCAACTCTCATCGTCTGTATAGCATTATCTTTATCTTGTGGGTGAATCCCACTCAATTGCATTTACGTAACTCGAATCTAATATTCCTATACAATACACAGACACCTTGGCACTTGGACGCTTTTCCAAATATTATGCATTATTATGTTTACTCCAAATAAGAACTACTGGAAGTTTATATTTCTATGTAGTATCTCAATGTTTAGACAACAAAATAGAGAGATGTGTACCAACACTTGTACATAGAATTGTTCCCACTTTATAGGAGTGAGTGTATGTCTGTTGTATAATGTGAGGTGGCTATTATGTCGATTCTGTAATGCATATTGTTGGAGCTCGCTTCTCTTTGAGACTTTTAAAGTTGGCTTCTTACAACAAATCCTACCTTTACTTCATGAACTTGGTTTCGTTAGTTGACTCAATTCGAATCCGTCTGTAGTGTCTGTACTCCTCTTCTGTTGTGGAGTCTCGTCCCGTGTTAACACTAAACGAGTTTTTCTCAAGTGTTCCTTTAGAGTAGAGCTCTTGACTTTTAGTTCCAGGGTACCCAGTTTGTCAGTTGCATACAAAAACCTCCCTTCCTCACCATTCTCACAGACAAAATTACTCCAGCCTTATTAATTGATTAACAAGACAACTACTTTATCTTTCAGTCTCAAAACGATACGAACTACTAATATAAAAGTGCGGATTCCATCATTTTCATCTACTTTTGTGTCATCCACCTCTTCGAGTGTCTAATTACAATTCAATCAAATTTTCATTCAAACAGTTTTATTCAAATTTTGTGAATAATAATTAGCATGTTCATGCAAGTGTGTGAGTTATATAACTATTATGATATATAATTATGTGCTACCATTCCCGAGTTTGAAGTTGGACTATTGAAACTTTTATCTTCCTAAATGAAACTTGAAAATAAAGTTCTGCAGTGGCCATTGGATTCTATACGAGAGGAAACAATACTCATATTTTGAATGATTTCGATTATTACAAGTGCAAAAGTGAAATTTTTGTTTCGAATCTAAAAATATTTTCGCCCTGGAGACACCAGACATGACTGTCACTAATATTGCCATGATGCGCCCTTGTTTTACTGGATACCCCTTCCAAGGTGATTTCACATATTCACATTTTATAAGATTCTTAGCTTCCCGTCTCAAATCACTACAAATACTCTACACAATTTTTTACAGTTATTTTCCATTATAATTAAATCATAATTGGTTTGCATACCATAATATGCATTTTATTACTATCTTTAAGTTCCGGTCTTCCAGATCATGCTCTCACATAATTTAGTTTGATGTTTGTTATTATTTGCATTTTTTGAAATGTATTCTTATTTTGAACTTTGTTCTGTAAGATATCTCTGCTTATGTATGATGCGTTATAAAATTTTGAGAATTAAAATGGCAATTGACAATAAAACAATTATGAACAATCACCTTTAGCCAACATACTTACATCTTTACAGGCTGTTTTGGTATTTAGATTTGTAAATAAGTATAGTAGTTACCTACATATTTAATATTACAAAACAAAACTCATTTGCATACAAGTAACATTCGAATGAAAGTTCCTTTCATAGAATTGGAACCTTCAATAGAAATCAACCTCTCGCAGCTAAGACTGGAGTATTGTGCTCTTCCATTCCCGTCGTATATTCCTTAAACCGGCATGAACCATCATATTACATATTAACCGGCATGAATGTATTTTCCAGCTGTACACAACTGGAGAAAAGAAACTATATAGCGTCACAATGTAGTGAAAGAATGACTGACTTGTTCTTGACAATTTTTTGCTTCTCATTTCACATTTACAAACTGAAAATTTTAGGGATGAATCTGCAAATTACACTTGTAAGTCAGCATTTAACAAATTATGGCAATTTTTTTATTGTTTTTGATAAAATTATTTTCCACAGTGTGACAAAAATTGGAAAGGACAATGAGTAGAGAATGAAAATATTATAATTTATGTGAAACTAAACACTGTTAACCCAATCACTAATGAATGTAAGGAATTAATTATCGGCAAAATTTTGTGCAAAATTTAGGACGTTACTGCGAGTAAAAAAAATTAGTAGCCCAGCACAGATTTCGTCCACTGCGTTCAATTCTCATGTCATTTGTATGAATCCAACGTAAATGTTGTTGGCATCGTCCAAATATAAATTTGTATGGGAATTACTGAGCTGATATTAATTTATCAAAGTAATTATTTTACTTGAACTTCTACTTTTTTCGGAAGAAATTGCGATGGATATTCATAAGTAGGCAAAACATAAAAAGTGTAATAAATAGTTCTAATAAGTAAATAAAGTCTTCCGATTGTGTTTATTGTATTCCATCACATTGACATTGAGTACAATATGAGTATGATGGAGCGTAGACAGAAGTAAATGGAACTGTCAAGTGACAGTCAAGAGAGTCTGGCTTGTTAAGATTTGATCTTCTTTGTGGTTTTACAAATCACACGGTTCTGTCTGGATTAGTACAAATGAATTTATTACATGACCTAGCATTGGGTACAGCAGATAAGAGACTAGGGCAGTTATAGGTTATAAAATCTCAGAGTCATCTGTCCCTTTAAGTGTAAAATCTGGTATCTCACCCCGTCCCTCTCCGTTAATGGAGTTGACAAGGGAATGTTCACTTCTGCTGTACATAATATCATAAATAACAATGAGTTTATCGCTAGTCAGTCGGTTTAGCAATGGTTTAAGGTGTTGGCTAAATCATGATGCTTCAGATCTTACAAAGTTCCTACTCGAATCCTGGTAGATACTTTCTCACACTCGCAATCACTACTTGTCTGCATAGGGAGCTGTTGATATGAGTAAATACCATCGAGTATATAAATATAAGTAGCTTCCTAGAATATGTAAGTATCTTGGATATACAAACTTCTTACAAATAGTCTCACTGTCGTGCAGTCGTGCAATACACAATAAAATGCATGTCTTGGAATTATTGCCCGTTGTTTTTGTATAAGTAGTAATTGTGCTACTGATATAATATATATGTGCAGCTTCGTATTGCTTCTGCCTACAGAACCTTTAACATAGTATTCGATAGATATAGGTATGTATATACTTAGCACCTCTTAAACATACTCCAAGTGATTATTTTGTCAAAATTTTAGAGAGAGGAGTAATGTTATGGAACTAAAGGATATGTGTAGCAGCTACAAAGTTTAAAGTCTTATTTCTCATAGGATGCTACCAAACTTTTAAATACTACATACAGTTTAGGAGCTCATAAGCTTAGGACGGAAACCTTTAAGGAAGAAATGGGACTTTACATTCATAGAAAAGCGAAACAAGTGGAAGAATTGAACAGAAGTAATAACTGACTGTGTAATAGAATATTAAAGATGTTGTTAGTAGTGAAGCCGTAAAATTGGAAAGTGCAGGTTGTAAATAATTCAAAGAAAGAGGGATGACAGAATTTTACGATGAGAAGAGTGAAAAAGCCATCCCTGCTCACTGTGCTCACATTTTAGACAAACCGGTGCACATCCACCAAGTCAATAGTCGATGGGGCCAGAGAATGTTAAAGTATTTACTTATACTTATTTATGCACACACTAAAGAAAAGCTTGTAGACAGATCAACTGACAACATAAATGTTAAAGAGATAAATGGGGTGATGCCCTTCTCCAATCTTTTCACAACTCCATCCGGCTACTCCTATCATTATGCATATTGTAGCTGGGTTGTGCACCGAGATATCAACAGACATGAGAATTGGTGTTCGCGATGTGATTCAGATAAGTAATGAGCATTATCGAGACTGGCTGGACATGGTTCCTCGGGATGTCCGCATAAAGGCTGAATATTTACTGAGAGTGTCCCCGAGTCACAGTGGATGTTTGTGAGGACAGTGTCTGAAGTGTTGATAAGGACATGATGTGAAGCAAATGTCACAGAATTTATTGTCAGGTCAAATGATTGTAAAGGAAGGAAATCAAGTGGATCGTGTCATGTCAAGTGAAGTGGAGGCACCCAGCCTTTCCAGTCTGGAGATAAGCAAAAGCAATAAAGGGAGCGTGTAATTTGTTCGACAAGCTATAAGCAACTCCGCACAAAAGTTGACAAAGACTCTTCTTGTTACTCAGTTGTTAAACATTCACAGGGCCCTTTCCGTCCTGATTTATGACCCTCAATTACATTATACCTATACACTAAGCTACGAAAACATACTAAATACCAAATGAATACATAGATTTCCTAAATGAACTCACTGACAAATCATTTCTCAAGATTACAGAGTTCAGACCCAGAACATTTGCATCTAATTATAACGTGTACATACAATAGTAATTGATATTTAAGTAATTGTGCTGTTCAAACACAAACACTTTTTAAAACGTTCAGTAAACACATCAAATTGTATTGATTTTTATTGAAAATTACAGGCCAAGGACGTGTCAACCAGCTAGGAGGTGTTTTTATCAACGGAAGACCACTTCCGAATCATATTCGCTTGAAAATAGTAGAAATGGCAGCCGCAGGTGTGAGACCGTGTGTTATTTCCCGTCAACTCAGAGTTTCTCATGGATGCGTCTCCAAAATTCTCAATCGCTACCAAGAAACAGGGAGCATTCGACCTGGCGTCATTGGGGGAAGCAAACCTCGCGTAGCAACTCCAGATGTCGAGAAACGAATTGAAGATTTTAAACGAGAAACTCCTGGTATATTTTCTTGGGAAATTAGAGACAGGTCAGAGAAAATTTCATACCTAATTAAAAGTTGACAATTACGGAATATTTAATAAATTCATTGGGGAATATCTAAATAAATTATTTTCAAAACGAATCAAAAAACACAAATATAAGTACAACTGGGCTTTTTTGTAAATTTTAATGTTATGGGTTAACGATTTACTTAAAGTAGAATTCTTTGCCAGCAGGCTAATCAAAGAAGGAATTTGTGATCGGACTACAGCACCCTCAGTCAGTGCAATTTCCCGTCTTCTGCGAGGTCGTGAAGGCGAAGAGGACAAGAAAGTTTTGGACGGTCAGTTAAACACAAAATAATAACTCCCTGTGTAACTTTTTAAATATTTCCTCTTCTGCACTCGTAATAATCAATCTCTTCAGTAAAGTAGTTGCTGCTAGCTGAAAATTGATTGTTGTTAATGAAACGCCTGGTGACTGCGTGTAAGGACCGCTGTTGTGAGAAATTAATATAATTCAAAAGCTTCTATCACTCACAAATTGCATTTTATTATGTAGCTATCTAATTGTAAGTTAAGTAGAAACTCAACTAACAGAGCTTCCTGCCTGCGAAAGATCACCCAAGCTTATCTCGCAAATCCTGATGCTGTACAATGGTATTCTATACTACAGCTAGCCTTGTGTGCTAAATATAATTTTGAGAGACCCTATCAGTAAGTGTTGATACTATGAGCTACTTAACTAGCCAAAAGTAAGTAGGCATCTATGAAGCTTGAATTACTCTGATAACAGTACATAAATATAGCAAAACACTTTTGGATGTGTTATTAAGCATACCAGTACACTACAGTGGACATGGAGTCTTGTGAGTCGTATCTGGAAAGCTAACAATACAGATTATTTTTAACGAGGTTTTGTCCATCTTTAACTGCAATTGAAATCTGTAACTGTATAGTACGAAGTATTATGTTTGGAAGAGTATACAAAAACAATATAGAAGGGTCTACGTATAGATAAATGAATGGCCACACGAAGTATATCAAATGACGACAGCTTTCATTCATTCCATCTCATCAAAATATCACATATCACGTCACGTAGAATACTTTTATTGTCCCACAATAAAATTATTTATTGACAATTTAACAGTCACACTCGCGTAACTTTTGCTCCCTGTGGGGCCACTCATTCATCTAGCTTTCAGCAAACTATATAATGTAATGTTGGCTATAGGTACTTAATACCTGACTAACTTTAACTCAACTCAATCCATGTCAGCAACAGTCAGGCCTACTTACGTGTAAACCAAGGTGACTTTTATTCTGTGCACATCATTACGATGTGCTTGCCTAACAAACGCCAGTATCTAATCACCTACTAATGTAAAGTCTCAACTTCAACATACCTGCATAGCTACCTATCTATCCTCACTCATGGATCAGGCTATTATACTTATGAAAGCAAAGCTAGGAACCCGTGACAGAAATTATTTGGCTACAATTGCCAAATAAGATGCTGATAAAATGAGATTTGCACGCATTCTTAATACGTTTCTGCACTTCTAAAGTAGGTACTTTTTAATCTTCAATTTACCATTCTAAATATTAGTACCTACTAGGCGAGCGAGACAGTACCGGTTACCAATAGATCCTACACAATTACAAAATTACTTGAAAAATAGGAAAACTAAAACATCAAAAAGGTATCCAACTGATAGAATTGTTAGAGATACAAAAATCAATCAAGTGAATGCATCAGAAATCTGATTTTAAACAATTCTTGTCTATTCTATAACTAGCAATAATATTATTGGCGTTCTGTACTTCTTTCGTTTCTATACTGAGAAAGTGAGACAGAAGTTGTACAGATTTTAAATTCCAAGTTTCTTGCATGTAACACAATTATTAAACGAGGCGAAAATGGGGAAACAATACCAACGAGTAGATGATCTCTTTTCGATGAGTGTAGCTGAGAATGCCGAAAATAAAAAATAATGCAAATCTATAATTTGTTATCTAATCATGCCATTTCTTCATTACAAATAATTTTAAGCATGCTAATCTATATGGTGATAAGTTTTGAAGACTTGAAAATTTGATTTAGTATTGATGTTGATGTAAATGGGAACCCAGAATAACTAAAACCTTGAGAATGTAATATTACTAAGCTTTAATTTTCGTCCATTTTGTCATCTAATTAAGGCTCATTTGTCCAAGGTTAAAAAGTTTAGTTTAATATTCCCCTGCGCATATTGCATGGCATAATACTGTAGACGATTTATTTGAAGTCAGAAGATGAGAGATTTGGACTCTGAGCAAAAAAGCTGGAAAGGTTCACCTGGAACAAAATAAAATGGGGCAAAATAAGTAAAAGACGTTATGAGGTAAATGATGATATGATGTGAGGAACTATGTTTAATTTAATAAGGTAAAGTTTAAGTTTTAATTTTAGGTCTCCGCCGCTTTCTCACCCAAAGTGCCAGAAACATTAAGAATGACATTGTGAGAAATGCCTACATGTCATGCGAACGTTTAATTTGATATAGTATGTGTACCTATCTCACTAAGCCAATATAAAACACCAGTTAGCGTATATCTAGAATTGCATTTTATATTGCATTACGTTAGAAAGTATAATAACCATTGGACACATTAGTAGCTTGCAGCAATTGTACGTACTCACAGATATAAAGAACACACTTCTAATTTTGTCTAGCGTTATGGGGTGGGTTGGATATGAAAATGTTCAATCTTCAATCAAGTGCCGTGTTTAAAGTGTATATCGAAACTTTATTTTCCTAGTGAATATCCACTAATGACAGTTGAGATCCCACCTCTGAAGTAAAATATGGTTCGAATCGTGTTTCACATTACTACTGGCCGTTAGAAATGCTCTTGTACGTGAGATATATTAAACTGCTTTGTACTTATAGCTACCACACAGAAATGATTTCCGCCTCTAGCTTTGTAAAATGTACAAATGCGGCAAAGAACGTTGTGAGTGATAGAACTATAATAATTATTGTATCTACTTAGTAGAGTCCCATCACATTATTCCCACTCATTTACTCCCACTCATTACACTGGGCGACCGCAAAGCTATTGCAGCTGGAAGTATTGACTCGACCTATTCTGTTACATATCTAGTTTAATTATAAATGTTCACAATACAGAATTTACAACCTTTGCCCCGCCCGCAAATAAAGAAATAAATATCTTAGTTGAAGGCAGGTCTTGAGGTTCTTTACTCTAGATTCATCAATATATTATAAAGTCTGCACTTTATAGTTCATGTTTATGTAAATTTATTGGCAGTTTCAAAAGTAATAAATTAAGAATCAGTCGTGTCTGCATGCAGTAGTTTGTATCGTTGGTTTCATTAACATTTCAATTTCTGCGAATTGTGAGGGATGCAATATTTTCTTTTGAAGTAATTATTATTCGGCGGTATATGGAGTGAAGGGATATCATGTAGTTGGGAATTGGGTAAACTGTATCACCTCTTGATGTATGCAAGTGACTTATATTTTGTCCATGATTTACCCAAAACTGGCTTGAAGGTGTGCGTATATGGTAGTTTACCAACAACAAAGTGCCTTTGAGACAAAAAAGAGGCGAAGGTTAGCCGTAAAATTTCATTCAGAATCACAGCATTTGTCTCCGTCACTATTTTAACCTCCGGCATGGAGTTTTGTGATCTTCGGCTAATACACTCCTACTTATTTTGTCTTAGGTAAATGAAAAAAGGTTTGTATGAATTCTTGGTGAACAGGAAGGTCCACCATTTGCTCTTAGGCATTTGATTTTGTATTACTACAGATTTATATTCCCTTCAATGGTAAAATAATATTCATAAATATTGCCAAATGCAATATTTTTTTCTGTCGGACAAAGTGCGCTTAGATTTATAAAGTACAATAAAGCCGACTCGATAAAAGAACAATATCCAAACTGAGGATATCCACCGTTCCCTACCTTATGTATATTAAGGATACTCATACTATTAAATTAATTTACCTGTCTCTTGTTTTTTGTGTCTCTTCTACAGAATGCTTCAGAATGCTTGAGTAGGCAGCTCATGCGTTTTTATTTCATTTTAAACAAATAGATTATAGGTCCATTAAAAAGATTCTCTGCCCGACTCCTGCTACTGTGGGCAAATACAAGAAATGACTTTGTGCCTGGAGTGCTCTTCTATTTAATTACGATAAAGATATTAATTACTTCCACAGCTACTGCTATTTAATATCTTTTTTCTGCTACAATTGCTTACAATGCAGATAGTCTCTGCTTATAGATTGAAAGATTGAAGACTGAATTAAAGCTTATAGCAATAAAAGTAAATCTTTCAATAAGAATTTAAATATTTCAGATGACAAAACGACAGATGGATCGGACTGTGAATCCGAACCGGGTATCCCTCTTAAACGAAAACAACGTCGCTGTCGAACTACATTTACAGCTCATCAATTAGATGAATTGGAAAATGCATTCGGACGTACTCAATATCCGGATATTTATACAAGAGAAGAATTAGCCCAAAGAACAAAACTCACCGAGGCTCGAATCCAGGTTGGTTATTTTTATTATTCTATCTGTAGTTGTTTGTGTATCTCAAAGTCCTAACGCATGGGGTCAAAATGGAAATATATTTCGTCGAGGGACAAAACACGAGAATGAACAAATGCATGTGGTAATTACAGGGTTACCTGTGGGTTACATCGACATAGAGCAAAATCGTTGAGGAAAATAAACGCTCTTGTTGCATATGCCATTAGTCAATTTCCTTTGATTCCGACTACTATGAGTTTGCATTTATTCTGTGGTGGGTAAAAAACGGCTAAAGATGGTAGCAAATATTATTAATTATTATTTTACGTTGGGCTCACACGTCCATCAAGCTAGACTGCATGAAGTAGAGCATTTTATTAAAGACGTTCACCGACAGACCTATTGCTTACATTGGAGATAGAATGTATGGGAACAGGTTGGTCTTCAACTTGACTACACAAAACAAATCTCTGTTCTGTGGGTATTACTTTGTAAGTGAAGAGTCTGTTGGTGCTGTGTGTGTAATAATAAATGAAATCTTTTTTCTTGCTTTCTAAGCCAGTAAACCGAAGTTGGTTGGTTATTTCCTGCATGCCGCATCTGTAAAACATAATGTGATGAAACGAAGGTATAAAACGGTAGGCACATCACAAACACCTAACTCCACTTTATCATCATCAGTAACAGATCTTACTCAGACTATATACTAAATGAGTTATCCCACACTCAACTTCATTCAAATAATACATCCTTCTTTATCGACGATGAATGGTTTACAAAGTATATGAGTATGATACATAGTATAGACACACAATATTACCTAATAGACAAATGAGTATGTGCAAGTAATTATTATGATGTATCTTCTTATCTTTGTGTAGTTTGCTATGAGGTAGCAGATCGAGTCAAAATGTATTATATCTACGTGAGTACTTAACTGACTTACATTAGTTGGCAGATTGGCTGTGTAATGCTTAAACATTATCGCAAGTCATTGTTGTCCTTTTAATGAGCATCCTCTTGCTCTTCTCTATGCAACCCAATCCAACCGAACCAACAAAATCCTTCTTCCCAAATGTTCATTTACTGTCGTTTGCATTGTTCTCTTATCTGTTTCCCTCTGTACTTACGACTTAGTCACTGATATACATCTACCAACAGACTCAAATGAAATAAACACACTTTTATGTTTATTATTACTATTCATTCAACTAACTCTTATACATTGGTATGTAATCTATGTAATGCTGCCAGAAAATTATACGGGTTTGACTTTTACTATCTGTACGCACACAATTATCTTAAAAGTTTTCTATTATTTATTAGCAGAGAATACAAAATCCATCTAGTT
>JABASH010003261.1:0-17026 GCA_019776445.1 Tomocerus maximus | reverse complement strand
GAGAGGTAGTGTCTCGGAGAGGTAGTGTCTCGGAGAGGTATTGTCTTGGAGGGGTATTGTCTCGGAGGGGTAGTGTCTCGGAGAGGTATTGTCATAGGGGAGGTAGTGTCTCGGAGGGGTATTGTCATGTAATCGTCTATAGGAGAGAATGTTTGGTTTACAAATGCCAAATGAACGATTCCTGAATTATTTCAAGTGCCCTATCTCTGCGATATCAATCTATAAGTATATACCTACAATGATTTAGGGTGGACCAATATATTTTGTCATATGAGTATGAGTGGCCTACCCGCTTTCATATGGTCCCCTCCTACAAGACAACAGTTAAATGGACTGCACATGCAAACAGAATTATTGGATTGCGTAGGACTACCTTATATGGTTATAGTTATACGTTTGCCGTTCACTTGCATCTGCTGAGCCCATTGCATGCCCGCTTCGGCGACAACGGCAAAGTCATTTGATAAGCAAGCATTAAGTAAAGAGGAGCACTCCTGTGCAGGTTCTTGGCTTGGCTAGCTTAGCTAGTATTCCCAAGAAGTCGTTACAATTAGATTTTATTCATTGCAAGTTTTTGTATAATATGCATTTGGTATTTCTTGTCGTTTCCGTGTTTGTGTATGCCGTATGCTGCATTTTGTGTAGTGAGTGGATGTTGTGAAGTCGACTGGTTACTTCTGGAATGTCATGAAATTCCATTGTTTGTTGGTTAGGTAGGAAGAAGCGTCGTAGCTGTGCTCATACTACAACGTATCGTTCCGCGAACACTGCAGATATATGGTAATTGTGGGAAATAGTGTAGAGTCTGCTCCTTGCATGCTCTGTAAGTATATCGGAGAAACAGGTCTGCTGCAAAGTTTTATAGGTGCCATCACATCTGTGATGTGTGTGCGTGAGTATTATTTGTGGCGGCTGGCGGTGGTAGTGGAAACGAAGATAAAGCCGCTGCTAGCTTTTGTATTGTATCATCGTATGAGTAGGGTTTCAGTTGAGACTTAAGAAGTTTATTCGGATTCAGCTCAGCTAGCTACCATTCAGCTCGCTAAGACACTTGTGAGACGTGGGTTATTCTTCACCGAGAATTCCGGACCTAGTAGATAGTGACTTCATACACTTTAAAGTTTAATAAGTGAACGAAAGGAAAATGCATCCACTCGACTCTAGTTTGAAACTCATTGTTACACATTTCTAAGCTTCTGTTTCGGTTTCAAATAATCTATTTTAAG
This sequence comes from Tomocerus maximus, assembly GCA_019776445.1. Taxonomy (NCBI): domain Eukaryota; kingdom Metazoa; phylum Arthropoda; class Collembola; order Entomobryomorpha; family Tomoceridae; genus Tomocerus; species Tomocerus maximus. Next base: position 15,800 of record JABASH010003261.1, on the reverse strand, counting down.
TATACCTATTACAATAACGACTCATCTTGATTTCGACTTTTTTTGAGTGAAGTCAGTCAGTCCGTTCAAACTGCACTGCATTCTTTGACTTTTTACTGCATCTTGGTATGCTACATTGCATAGAGAATGTATAACAGTACTAGTACAGTAGAGTGTTACCTATATGTATATTATTATTATGCATTGCACTGCAAAATTGTAACGTGCAGTTTATAATGCAACCATATACATTATACATACACACTCTGTCAGTTCTGTATAGTATTTTTGTAGTAAGCGGTTAGAATGAATAAGTATATTATATACTAGTACGGAATTCGTAATTTGCCTTAGTCGTGGAATGAAATATTGTTGTGTTGAAGTAAAGTTCAAATAAGTTCCAATTCCATCAAGTATACAAGTCAAATTATGTGATAATTAGTATATATGTACGTGCACTAATATTTTTTTTCTTAGTGAAGTTCAGCTATAGAAGGGAGAGCTTAGTGTTGTTATGAGTTGTTATTATTATAATCACACTACTATTAAGTATGTTTGATTAGGGGATGAGAGATGAGATTGTTGCGATTAACCAAAAGATTAACGACTTAACAAGTTCATTTCAAGATTTCGGTTGTATATATGTCAGTGTGTTCTGTAGAAGGTGAAGACTGGAGCTACTAAAAAAATAGCACACAATTATTATTATCATCTTAGTATATAAAGCAAAAAAATACGACCTTCTTGTGTACTTGGTATTTGTACATGCGTACGTATAAACGTTGTTCTTGTCCATCTGTCCAACTATAGCCATACTTACCTGTCACCAAGAAATACATTACATAAGCATTGTACTACGTAGAAACAATAATACAAATATGTATAAGCATTTTTAGGTACCTACTTATTTGCAAAGGTTTTTGCCCAAGTCGACTTGTATGTTTTATAGCTGCATTATATTGTTTCCTTGTTACCACTTCTAAATTGATACATAATATTTAACCTTGAGTTTTTGAATTTAGCTTTGCAGAATGTAGATAATAAAATGTATAAAATGCCCATTCGCATTCGCGGACAATTAGTGCATTGCATTGCGATGGATATCGTTACACATAAACATACCGTTCAGTTAGAGTTATTCCATTCTGTCCGGAGCGAGGAAGGGAAATAGACAATAAGATACCACATGGGATAACATAATTGATTATTCTTCTGTCTAACAGCTTACATAAATACTTTTTTGTGCTACTAGCGAGTGGTGAGGTGTCGCAGCCCTGTGAATAGCCAACTTTATTACCAAGTGTTTCAATTGATACATTGCTGATACAATTAAACAACGCAATACTAAACATGTGTACAAAAATCGTAACTAACTTCCTATTTCGATGTCGAGTCGAGAAGTTAAGTAGCACGTAGTACTTATTATACCTAACTTTGGGGAATATACCCACATGTTAAATTCATTGGTACATTTTGGCTTTGCTCCTTAATTGTGATAAGAGCACTTTTAAAGAAATGGGAAATGTTTATAGAATGACTTGCGTCACTGTATAAACATAGCATTTTGTCCAAGTTGTTAAGGTGTTCTAGTGACATTATGTGGGTTGATTAAGGAAAAATTCAAGAAAAGTTGAAAGATTAAGTTATATGATGATGTGAGTGAAAAAGAAAGTGAAAAGTCAGTCGTGGAGAAAAATTGAGTAAAGTGAATTACTCTTGTTCCATTTTGCATTTGATGAGATGTACAGTGGGAATTCTAAAGGAGTGAATGGGGCTGGTCCCCTTCCTCAAATTCCCGTTCACAAGGCTCATCCTCAACAGAGGCTCGCAGAACCATTACTATCTCGGTGGAATCCCAATCCCGTGTCTCTACCTCCTCGAATAGTTTCCAATTTGCAGCAGCCGGGCAGAGCTCCGGCTCAAGTTCCGACTATTCCACAGAGAAATAATAATTGTGTCAGTGATAATTGGGTTGACTTGGAGGAGCTTTATAGATGGCTCCAAGAGTTGGAAGATACAAAAATTGAACAAATAAGTGATCATGATTATGGTAAGGAAAATACTATTTTTAGTTAAATTGTTATTATTGCAATTACTGATGCTAATGCATGCAATAAGCACTGCCGATTACGTTTACATATACGACAATTTATTTATAGTGGATGTACTGTACTCAATGCTAGTATTGCTTTCCTTGCAGCAAAGTCAAATCTATGATTAGACTGCGTTGTATTTTACTTAAAGGCATATACTATTATAGTACATAGGTGAATAGGAGGATGACTATTATAGATGGTATAGAAATATTCGAGAGTATGTAATAATTTTTCTGTATCAGAAATCAGAGCTGAATTGGTGTTTAATATTTGAATTGTACTACTTAATAAAATATTGTTTAAGACACGTCTGAAAAGGTGGGTTTGTGTATTAATATTATTTGTTCATATCATAGTACCGTACTACATTGGTTCAATGGTCCTAATAATAATTATTATTGTATTATTGTGTTTATATTTAGCTGTTATGCTTAGTTTAGTTTATGGCTTAGATAAATGAAATTGTCGTACCGTTAAGCACGATAGTAGCATTAAAATACTAATAATAGCTGGCTATGTGCGAAACTCACACACTTTGGTCAAGTCACGGTTTTTAATAAATTTTACACAAATACAAGAATAAGAATTGTTATGTTATGTAATATCTGCCGTTCATTAGCTAATTACATTTTTTCCCTTTTTTAGGTGATATAACTCAAAAGGGATATGAGAAAAAGAGATCCCGAATTTTGGGGCCATATATTCCAAAACAAGCGCTAGGTGAGTATTTCTTAAGTCAAATTCTTTATAACCTGAACCATTAATAAAAATGTTACTAAACATGATTGAAAAGATTGCAATTTTCGATTAAATTACGATATAATTTGGTTTGGTTATAGTGTCTGATTAAAACGAGATCAATATGTATTAAATACTTATTTATTACTTGTTTAATAGCACCTAAACCTAATGAGGGATCTGCAAGTCCCAGTACTCGTGCAAAACGAAGAGCTCATAGAAGATTGACAAGAAATGAAAGCCGATATCATTCAGGTATGTAAATCTTGTTACTTATTCATCATTTGTCTCCTGAATTGTCGTATAATGAAAACTTGCCTCATATAAGTATTGCTATCTCACGCCCCGTTTTTAGAAAATATTATTAAATGTAGTCAATAGAATTTTGGTACTTGCGCAATATTTCTAATATTAGAATGATACGGCCTATGTAGTCCGTGTCCGTATCATATGTCCAAAAGCTAAAAAAGCTAAACAAATATTTACATTTCGTTGTTTCATTATCATTATGTGACAAAAACATTGGCACTGTGCCATGGCCATAATGTAAAGTTTATGTTATAAGCAGTCTACAAAAACTGTTATCGTATATTTGGAATAATGAGTAGGATTCCCACGTAATAATAAATGTCCCTATATTCATACTCCATATCGTATTCATATACGCCCTTATAGTAAATTGTACCAGATTTAAAGATGTTGATTTTGTAATTCCCTGCCCATCCAAATTACGTATGGGACCGTTTTTCAATAAAAACCAATGTTGGACGACGTATCTCCGATTTGGACGAAACTGGCAACACTTATGCTTTGAGACCCTAAATGAATTATCCGATACCTTATAGATTTTTAAAATACCATGGGGGGTGGGGGGAGTCTGTGGTGGGACGGTTTTTCAATAAAAACCAATGTTGGACGACCCATCTCCGATTTGGACGAAACTGGCAACACTTATGCTTTGAGACCCTAAATGAATTATCCGATACCTTATAGATTTTTAAAATACCATGGGGGGTGGGGGGAGTCTGTGGAAGTACTTTTAATAAAGGGAAAATTTTCTTTCAAACCAATTGTCATATAGAAACCGGATTTTTTTTAAAAAATGTAAAAAAGGTTGTTCCACCGTGGCTTTTACAAAAATTGGCCATTTTCGAAACATTTGGCGGGAAAAACCCTTAAATTTCGAAAGTTGCAGATATTTCAAAAACTGTAAGTCTTACAGTCTCCAAACCAACTTCAATCGATTCAGAATAGCATTTCACGCCGTGGCTTTGTCACATAACCTCCCATTATGCTACCCCAAAAAAGGGTAAGGTACCCCAAATATATAAAGTGACAGATATTTCAAAACCAGTAAGTCTTACAGTCTCCAAACCAACTTCAATCGATTCAGAATAGCATTCTACGCCGTGGCTTTGTCACATAACCTCCCATTATGTTACCCCAAAAAGGGGTAAGGTACCCCAAATATATAAATGGACAGATATTTCCAAAACGGTAAATCCTACAGTCTCCAAACCAACTCCAGTCGATTCAGAATAGCATTCTACACCGTGGCTTTGTAACATAACTTCCTATTATGTTACTCCAGAAAGGGGTTGGGTCCCCCAAGTATATAAAGTGACAGATATTTCAAAAACGGTAACTCCTACAGTCTCCAAACTAACTCCAATCGATTCAGAATAGCATTCTACGCCGTGGCTTTGTCACATAACCTCCCATTATGGTACCCCAGAAAGGGGTAATGTAAGGTACCCCAAATATATAAATGGACAGATATTTCAAAAACGGTAACTCATACAGTCTCCAAACCAACTCCAATCGATTCAGAATAGCATTCTACGCCGTGGCTTTGTAATATAACTTAACCCTAAATAACTTGTGACAAATGTAACCCCTTCCTGGGGTAACATAATGGGATTTTAAATTACAAAGCCACGGCGTCGAATGCTATTCTGAATCGATTGGAGTTGGTTTGAAGACTGTATGAGTTACCGTTTTTGAAATATCTGTCCATTTATATATTTGGGGTACCTTACCTTACCCCTTTCTGGGGTAACATAATGGGAGGTTATGTGACAAAGCCACGGCGTAGGATGCTATTCTGAATCGATTGGAGTTGGTTTGGAGACTGTAGGGCTTACCGTTTTTGAAATATCTGTCACTTTATATATTTGGGGTACCTTACCCCTTTCTGGAGTAACATAATAGGAAGTTATGTTACAAAGCCACGGTGTAGAATGCTATTCTGAATCGATTGGAGTTAGTTTGGAGACTGTAGGACTTACAGTTTTTGAAATATCTGCAACTTTCGAGGTTTAAGAGGTTTTTCCCGCCAAATGTTTCGAAAATGGCCAATTTTTGTAAAAGCCACGGTGGAGCAACCTTTTTTACATTTTTTAAAAATAATCCGGTTTCAATGTGACTATTGGTTTGGAAGAAAATTTTCCCTTTATTAAAAGTACTTCCACAGACTCTTCCTACCCCCCAAGGTATTTTAAAAATCTATAAGGTATTGGATAATTCATTTAGTGTCTCAAAGCATAAGTGTTGCCAGTTTCGTCCAAATCGGAGATGGGTCGTCCAATATTGGTTTTTATTGAAAAACGGTCCCAGAGTGGTATGTGCAGTGGTACTGTACACTGTACTGTAGTACTCTGTTAGGTTGTTAGATAAATAAAACGATATGTAGCCGCAAAGGAGCACAGGCTGCGTACAATAGCGCGTAGTTTGCTTTCACTTTAAGAAACTGAAAACCTCAGAGTGTATTTTAGGTGAAAGTACATATACTGTAAAAGCTAAAAGGAAAGAATCGCTTGGGTGAAAGTTTGAAAGGTGGGTAAACTTTGCTTTCTCTTTCGCTAGTAGTGGTTCTATACTTTTTGGAGCAATCATGATCATGGGATTTCATTTTAGTTTATTCTTTTTCCATGCTTTCTTTTTGTTGGCCTAGCTAAAAATCTTGGTTGGGCAAACATTCCATCCATTCAACGTGCTGTGTATTTAGATGTATATGTATTGCTTAGGTTTTGTATCTGTGTGCTAATACTGGGTAATGGAAATCATTCACGGACAAGAGAGCGAGAAAAAGTGCCAAAGTAGGCTTCTTTTCGCGTGAAGTTGCATTTGAAGACGAAAGGGAAGAGTGAAGGAAAAGTTAAAGAGCCTTGGCATGACATGCGTGCCCATACTGAATGGTATAGTTAGTAGCTACTACACCAAGAGTTTTTGTTTACCTCCAACTTCAACAAAGTTTTACAGTGGGAATAGGAACTCATTGTACTACATTGTGTGAGTGGATGAGTGCTTGCCACCACTTTTATTGAAGCGAATCGTAGTTTTATATACTTAAGATTTAAATCCTTCGTGTACTAAAATCTGGAAGAACCTACATTATTCACGCCCTCGAAATTACTTCAAAAACTTTTCAAAATATTTTAGGAATTGAAGACCTTTTAGTGATTCCGAATAATGCAAATGTGCCTGTGTGCCTCTGTGATTGATGGCTGTTCAGATTACACAACTTGCTACTTGCTATATAATGCTCATTTAAGTGTGTTGATGAATACGGGTATTTTCTATATAGAGAGAATTTACTACTAAGTTGTAATTGTCTGATGCGTTTTTCTGCTAATATTTACTGTTTTTGAGGTTATTTAGTTGCATTATGTCATTATGTGACTGTGATCTAGTAATGTGACATGACGTGAATTTTACATCATTTACCGTAATGTGTTTTGCAATTTGCATGTATGTAAGCACCTGCTTGCTATATCTTTTCCCCGCATATGGACTTATATTGCATAGTACATCTTGTGTTATAGACTTTGGGCTTTTACGTGCGGCTCAAATCAAAATCAAATCATGCTGAATCGTTGCCGAACAAAAGTGGAGAATCGTGTTTTTACTATTCTTTTACGAAATCCTGCATGCCCTTTTTATCTTGTATGTGAGAGTTGTGTTCAAGCAACGTGTCAAAGATAAAGTAAGTAAAAGTGTGTGTTGTGTATATATAATGCAGTGAATCCAGCTGCATAACTTGGCTTAGCAGAAAGTGGACTTTGTGAGCAAGGGTGAGTTCACCAAGTTGAAGTCGACTCCTTTCCTCTTGTAGAATTTTGAAATCCTTCCCGAGATTTCTCACTTTACAACAATTGCTGTTGGAATAGGATAAGATAAGGGAACTAAGACAGCAATCCACTCCTTACCACTATGTACTTACTACAGTGATGTTAAAAATACTAGAGTCGCCATTAGTTCCTGTCTTACTAGCAGGAGGAAGTTTTTAGATGTGCATTATCCTCCTGACTTTCTCTCTATAATGCAAACATATGATCTAAAGTAATCTACTAAACGTATTTTGAAGCTACATACTGGTATCAGGTGTGATTACATGCTTTTGCCCTTTGAAGAATAGGAAAGGAGTTGGAGTGGAACTGGCATGGTACATTTGTATTTCCGCCTCTTGCCCATAGTTGTAGTATTTCAAAATTTTCCGTGAAAAATTACTTTGTGGGTTGTACACTGTAATGACAGTCGTGCATCGCCAAATTATTTTGTGTCACGGTTCCTACGAAACTTCAACAAAAGTTTCTTTTTGTCTATGGTCTATACTTTTAATATTAGAGGGCCTCTATCCGGAGAAAAAGTTTTTATTACTCCTGTGCAAAGTTTTTTCTGTTCAAGACGATTTTATGACTCCCTACGTACTGACAAAATAGAGAATAATAGTGTATTTTAATTTATTTTAAAATCCGTATAATTGCAAATGAAGAAATATGCCAAGATAGAAAGTAGTCTTTTAAATGTTATGCAAAAAGAATGTAACTAGTCTGTGCTAAGTAGAAGTACTCTAATGAGCACAGTCGACTAAAGTTTCTATGAGTTGAGGAATAAATTGTGTGAAATCTTTTATGGCGAGTTATCATGTCACACACGATATTACAAACTTGCCTAGCTCTATCTCTATGCTCCTGTTTCCCTGTTCGCTAACTTTACTATATGGTTTTACTGTTGGAGGGGAAGTCTCCAATAGTTTGTTTATTTTACTCGCGGAAGAGTATAAATGTACTGTATTTGCTTCCTATGCACTATAAATACTACATCACATTTATGTGTCCATGCCAGTAGGATGATTAAAAATTGTATGTCTGAAACTGCCTCAGTTCTACTATAAGGTTCTACCTCTATATTTAGTTGAGCGTTGTACTGTGTTTCTGTTGCCTCTGGTAGTATTTTATAGTGGCACAGGCAAATCATGATTAGATGAGTTTTAGGAAGGGAAACGAGGCGAGGTTGCTGGTTGCCTTTCAGCATCAGCTTTCCTGTGTTGCGTTGCGTGTACATTTTGAAGCGACGGAAAGTGCATGGAAGTTTTTAAAAAGAGTTGAATGAAAAACTGTTAGATACTTCTTGTGAAACTGGGCAGGAGAAATGGGGAGAATTAGCAAAGGCGTGTAATTAGCTCTTCTAAAGGTAAATAAAGATGGTAATGGATGCTCCTAGTGAAAAAGTTGCTTTATTTAAAGACTACTATGCATAGGCTTTCTTAATTTTTAGCTAAGTCTTCAATCCCGTTAGCTCTGTTTACTTATGAATTCTGTTCAGATTCTTTACCATACCTGTAACTCACTAAATGAGGAAAGTAGAGTTAAATGAAAACACTGTAACGCCCACACTGCCACATTGCACTACACTTGCACGGTTAGTAGTAAATTGGTTTTTACATTATACAGCTAAATGCTCAGTGCTACTGCCTAAAAGTTTTCATTAGCATTGTGTGTAAACGTATAATAGTCAATTTAGATCCAGTTTTTCTGTGCCATACATGAAACTATACAACTCTTTATACTTTATACTTAGGTATACACAGTTCTTATCTATGAATCCAATCTAAACCTAAGTAAGATAATCTTTTAAAATTCTATCTTACAATACAATCTTATTGCCACACCAAGCGCACAGCCTTTTTAATTGAAAGTTTGCAAGCTGTATCGAGAAAAACGTAGCTGGTGAAATTAACTAAAACAGAGTGAGGCTTTTCCTGTTGCCTTCCTCCTCTTTTTACTCCTGTAGACGGGAACATATAAAGTGTGGTTATGTAGATTGAGGGAGATGTTATCATTAGATCGCTTCCCAAGCAGAAAAGTTGAAATCCATCTGATGCATTTTGTTACTTAGTCGATTTTCTCTCCCACATGTAAGTAGTATATCCGTATATGATGTTGTGGTTTTTTGAACCATACTCGTTCGTTTCAATTGGAAAAATACATCACTCTTTAAGTAGTAGTAGCTAGTAGCAGTAGTGATGCTTAGGAGTTCCTCCCTACCCGTGTTAAACCATTTCCCTCAATATCGTGATGGATGAGCTGAGTACAGTTTCTTGCGAAAGTTGGAATCCCAATGAAATCTAAGTGACAGTTGTGCAATGGAAATTCAAAATTATTGAGTTTTCCATTGGGACTTGCCAATTTTAACGAGGACAGATTTCACAATGTACATATAAAATATTTGAATTGCTGAATAATTTGTTTTGTGTTTGGCAATTTACTATTCAGAGTTCGAGATGATTCAATCCACGAGTCTAGAAGGACTAGAACCAGTAGAACCATTGCACACTTGTGACAATTTTCTTTGGAATTTATCTTGTGATGCTCATTCGAACGTCTTATTTCAACCAACATAAGTACTACATAGCAAAGTAGATCTTACAGCGCAAGTAAACACTTAGTTAATCCTTGCCATTATTTTTGCTAAGTACACGATAGATTGTTTATACAATAAAATAAATTAAACCCAACCAAATATTCCAAATACTTGTACGGTTGTACTTGAAATGCTTTTTAGGGAGGGAGGAGAATTTATGAAAATATTCAAAGCAGTTATAGCCATAGTGAAGAAAAGGAACGAATGAATACCGTCGTACACGCAATGTATATAATTTCAAAGTTAAAGTATCTCGCTATTCAAGTGAACAAAACCTTCTTATGCTAGTTTGAGGTTTTACGAGCTTAAATGTTGGCGAAATTCCAGTTCGAATTTTGTCAGCATTATCTTGTAGCATCAGTTCCTTGCCCTGTTTCTCCTGCATTGGATGTACGTATACGCAAACAGTGACAAGACAAGACGTCTTGTTTTGCTTAGTTTACGGTGTTGTTTTTGCTGTCGCAATCGCAATGGAATGGAATAATGGTTAGTCTAGGACAAAGCACATAGAAATGAGAAATGCTAAACATTGAAAAATACAAAGAAACTTGAGTTCATGAGTTGAAATAGAGAAAAGTATGCATCTACTAAAGCAGTATAAAAGACTGCCAGTTGCCCTCAAACAGTCAAATGTGTATATTGGTCGGGTCAAAATAAGAAATAAAAATGCGAAACATGACAGAGGAACGGTAGAAGATTGCTTTAGCAGTCAGACAGAATAGAACTGGAGCAGTGCGTCACTTTTTGCATGGTACGTTTCGCTAGTGCTGGTTTTGCAGAGGAGCGCTGGTATATAAAATGTTTGTTTTGTGATTCGCTTTCAGAGTAAACAATTTGTTGGTTAATCTGCGATCTTAAAGTGATTTCTTTTTTGTTGTTGTTAGTAGTATTGTGGGATATAAACCTTTCGGTAATTTGGTTGAACCGCAAAGCCAAGATGACAGTTGAATCTTCTTGTGTTCTGTTGTAGTTGCATGTGTTTGTCAAATTCTCTGATCGTCTCATCTCTGTAAAGCATTTAATTTACATGTTTGCATCAGTGGGAAAAAACTTTTTGTGTTTGTTCATTCCGCCGACCTTCTTGTAGCCGAAATTCAATGGGGAAGGTACACAAAGCCTCAAAAAGTTTAGTATCAAATGCACACGGCAAAACTCGTTACTATTTTTGGAGTGGTAGCTTGACTAGAATTCTTTATGCGGCTAAAAAGCTCCCCTGGCCATGGTTTGAAGTTCATTATGTCATCCGCATCTGGTTTCCAGGCTTGCCGTTACTTATGCAGTACCTCTATACACTACGCTTTATGTATATAGTTCGTGTACCTATATAGGTATAGTATTTGGCAGTTGAGTCTCCTACTGCTTTGGAAGATGTAGTGGTGGGGTATAGGATACAGCGGTGGAAATCTGAGTGAGGGTATGAGTATATTAGGTAGTTTAAGTGTGTAGTACGCTATGGTGGTAGTTATAATATTCTCTAAGTAACAGTAAGTGAAGTTGACTTGAATTGAGTAAAAGCTAAGCTAGAAACTATGGGAGTACTCACGTAGCATTACGCAGCATTAGTGTCCCGCATAAAGTACGTCTCATTGCATTTAACTTTGCACTTCTCTCCTTGATTTTACATGCAAACGGCTTTGGTGAATGGGTTGTGTTGGCCAAGTCAAAACTCAAAAGGTCTATTTACATTTGATTGGTAAAGTTCAGTAGGTAGCTTTTAATAGTCATAAAGAACTATATGTCTCGACTAATTAGATGCTTCCATGATTTTAACGACTTGACCAAACTACATTCGCTCGTGAATGCTACTAAGCTTAATACTCGAATGGTTATTGCGTCAAATTGGGATAGAATGTGTAGTGTAGTTTTAAATCGGATTCTAAATGCATGAATACATATAGTCCTCATTTCATGGGATACGTTAAAAAGAAAAGTATCTGGCTGAACTCGAACTGTTGTTAGTCCTCTTAGTGTTGTGCTGATCTGCACTCTGTTCAAGCAGTCGCTATGTATTTACTGTTTAAATGTCAACATTCTTGTTGATAGACATACACATGCGAATGCTTTCGGTTGTAAAATCCGCTTAATACTGATTTTGCACGGACTATCGCTACACGGAAAACAGACAAAAGTGGAATATAGCCAAATCAACTTTTAATTATTCTTTTAACGCAACTGTCATCAGCAAGTCTACTCGTTTGTGTTGAATAGATGAATAAAAAAGGAGTTTATTTACTCCTTATTTTATTCAGCACAGCATCCCAAATGTTGACTATAAAGGGGAATTTTAGTTGTAGTGGGGTATTCCATTTAAAAATCTACTCCATTGTTTGACTAGTACTTATGTAGCCTGCGTATTTCTCTTTTATCATTGAAATTTTCTCCTAATATTTGCTCTGCATACAAAAAATAAGCAGTAAACTGTTAACACCCCACTATTTATTCAGTGGATTACTGTACTGCGTAGTGTCTACTATTTTTTACTGTTATGTTAATAGCTGCGGATCTAATACCTTTAGCACATAGTGTACTTAAAACTCTCACGTGTGACATGAATAAAATGCACTCGTATAGCGCAACCATGCAGCGATGGGGCATGGTATGAATGAAATCAAGGTGAAGTACAGTATTAAATACCAACCCAGCTTGCTCGGAGTAGATTGCATATAATTTCGTGTTAAATTAATGATGGGACGGACGGATGTGTTATGTCTTTTGTATATGTTAAGTAGAACATGCTAGAATTAAGTAGAATACAGAGTGTTAAATATCTTATTACTCCTTCAGGTTAAACTCTAAAGAAGACATCTCTTAAAATAGCGACTTTTGTCAATATTGATCGTGGTTAATATGAGAAAATCAAAAACGAAGGGGAGAGAGAAGGAATTAAAACTTTACGTTCCTTGTAGTTAATCGGATATAGTATATCGTAGGCCAAATCAGCACGTCAAAATGAGCTTGTACTGATCCATGTAAATGTAAAGTTGTATCTGTAGTAGATATATTCAAGGTTGCAGTTGTAAATAGAGATTGGGTCTTACACAATAAACTAAATCAGGAACAGTAAAGTTGAGGATGGAAGTAATTAAACGCTTTTAAGATTCATTTAACTCGAAGGGAAACAAAAGAGAGGGAGGATGAGCGGAAGAGGGTTTGCCATTGCTTGCTATCGTTTTCACAGTTTTCAGTGCTCTGTATCTGAGTTTATATCTTGCAGTCTTGAAGTTTCGATTCACGGCCCTGTACTTTAACTCAAGTATCACATTTTACTGGTTTAAAACTTCTTTTGCCTACTTGAGTCTCAGAGGAATAAGAGACGAAGACGAGACGTGCATCGTTGGGATGAGCACAGGGTTTCTCCTCTCCTGCTGTAAGGTAATCAACTTGAAGTGAAAGTGAAATGAGACGGGAATTTCACTTATGGACTTTCCCTTTGATAGTCGTATTAAAAGTAGGATAAAACAAGAAAATTAAATGTCTCTAGCTTTCATACAATGTTTCCTATTGCGTGCTTTCACTATGCTTAGATAAGAAATACAGATACATAGGTGCAGCTCACTGGAAAAGTTATTCCGAAGATTCCTTTGTGCTTTTCCTCTCTTCGTCTAACTTATAGTAATACTAAGTTGATAATTGAAGTTGACTACGACTACAATACTACATAAGATATTTATAAGTACAATGTTGAGTCGTTCGCTCTGTACAATTTCAGGAATTAGTTGTATACAGAATAATTAAAGAACGAATCTGTATAGCTGTGTGCATTTGGTTTCTAATGTTCATACCTAATGCTTTGTAATTTTCTACTTACTGCTCTGGTAAGTCAAAAAGTGCATGCATGCATCGCAACTGTAGTAGGTATAATAATTTCTACAGATGAATTGATCCTCTTATTCTTTTCATCTGCATTTAGGGAAATATCTTAAGTAAATTCCAAATCTCACACCAACCAACAATCAACAAGTCAAATATCAAAGTTAAATTTAATGAAACATTATATGCCATGGCCTTATGAGCCTAGCTACATATATTGTAAGTAAGTGTGGAAGATTAAAATGCAACAAAACCTATCTCCTCAGAGGAAGTGCAAGGAATGAAATGAGGTGTATAGTACAAGGTACACAACGACGATTTAACTGAAGGCTTTAAAGATTAGATGTGTATTACTGTTAACAGTAGCAAAGTATAGTAAACTGCATTGGTATTGCCATACTCCACTTTTTGCCTTTTTGTGCTGTATTTTTGGTCCCTGTTGTGTGTCTAGTTTATATTGTACCTACATAGTCTGAGACATAAATAGGAATGGTATTTTTTGTAGAAATCCAATTGCCGGGACTGTCCACTGTCTTTCATGATCATTTCCCATTAGATTTTGCGCTTTCTATATAGATTTCCACTTTGTCATTTTATTTGCCGTGTTACACTGTTGTGAAGTCTGGGACTGTCCTGTCGACTTTGATGTGGCAATCAGAGGAATGAAATTGAGGTTTGCATTGCTTTTCACGTCAACGGTTAGACTTGTGATCCTCCTGTGGAGTGATGGATGGTTCCGTTACCTTCTTCGTCTTACTCCTCTACACTTACAGGCATGTGTGTGTACGTTTCTATGTATCTTGATATGTCAAAGTTGGAAGGGCTACCTAAGACTCCGTCCTGAGTTAAACTGTTACCAGTATAGTGTGGAACTGGAATTCTGTTGACAGCGAATTCTTTTTCCTATGGGAAGGGATAGATAAGAATTGAAGGGAAAAGAATTCCTTGTCTTGTCCTTTTATTTGAGACAGTCGTTTCGCTTTATTTTATATCAACTAAAGAGACCATAGTTATACATTTGGTGTACCTAGGCTGGCTAGTACAACTATGTTATGTGCATTTAGAGTTTTATAAAATGTCAGTATATACCATAAAGAAATTGCATTGTATTACGTATTTACAATTTTTCATTTTGTCGTCTCTTTCACAAGTTGAAGGAATTCTTCACAAATGGAAAGAGCTCCTTCTTTTGCTAACTAGATATGTATGTATTATGTACTATCTGTCTGTGCTCTGTACCTTGTATTAAAGAAGAAATTGCGTGCTGACAATAAGAGAAGATAGTATTTCTTCATGTTTCTGTAGGTCTATTATTTGCTTTGTGCTGTGATAGATTGCTGGATGCAATTTCGTAACGTGCTCACAATACAGGAAAGGATGCTGGTGCCTCAGGGACTAATTTCAGTGATAATTCAATCTGTTGCGTCATTGTTTCTGTGGTAATGGGAATCTATCTTGTTTCAGTCAGTGCAGGCCAAACCAGACAGACAAGACAACTTAGTTTATCCTTTCAGGGGAACATATTTAGAGGCTATACTAGCTTCTATAATGTTTTTATTAGTCCATATATACCTATCTATCTATCCCTCTATATCCCTCCATAACCTAATGGGTGATTAACTGGGACTTATGAAAAGAATTAAGATGTTAATTAGATTTCTTTCCCCCTAAAATTAGATAGATGGTTTGTGGTTTATGTAGTAGCTTTTCTAAGTGTATTTATAAAGCGGAAGCATCATGGCAGTTGTTTCTTGTGGAGATAAAAAGATACAAATGAGTTTTCGGTTCACCACGAAACGAACTGGTTGAGTCGTATTGGTCTTCTTTTTGGACTCTGTCATGTGATTGTTCCTTTAATCTTTGGCCATAAATTTCTTTCGCTTTTTAACCTGAAAAGCGAAATGGGCCAAAGTAATGGTGAAAGGAAATGAAAGATTTAGGGCTGAATAGGCGGAAGAAGTGAAGAGTGTGAGTCCTCTGAGTACACGAGACTGTATATAAATATTTTGCTAGCATATAAGTATGCGTCCTTTCTGTCTGGTAGTAAAATATAAAGTGAAAGTTGGTGGTTGATAAGGTCGTTCGTTGCGATTATATGTGGATAGTTATGGTTGACGTAGTATTAGTCCCTCTCGAGTAGACTGTATCTGTATTTGCACAAGTACCTACTGATATTATTACATAAGTATAAGCTAAAGGTAAGAAGGGTAGTCACAGTTGAGTGAATGGCCAAAGTAGTATTAGAAGACCATGGTATTAGAATGATATTATGTATCTTTCGCTTAGCTATTTGGAGGGTCTTTTACTCATTGTGCTGGTGTAGAAGGTAGAAGCTGATACTACTTGCAGATGATAATATAGCAAATAGCATGGCATCGTCCAGGTTAGACTTGGGTAGTGATGGGAAGATGATGGTTGACGGTAGTTGGTTGGTATTATTGCTTCTCAAGACCTGATATAGCTATTACGAGT
>JABASH010003260.1:0-17027 GCA_019776445.1 Tomocerus maximus | reverse complement strand
CTGAAACTGTAAGTAATTGTGATCTGAAGAAGTAATGCAACTTGTAGCGTACTTGTATAAGTTATGGCAAAGTAATAGAGTAATTTCAGTCTGGATACCTAAATCTTGTGCACAATTGTTTAGTTTTTTCATGGCCTGTTCGTTGGCTATTGCCAATGCCATACTTTACTTGATTTGGTAGGTACTTGCGAAGAGAAGCCGCAAACAATTTCAGCGAGATGTTCGTGTCTTTTGTCTTGTCGTTGCCAACTTACAATGAAGTCGGAAGCGTGTATAACGAAATAATGATACAGTCCTAAGATATATACTTTTATGTATCGAAATCAGTACAGTACGAAACTGCTACACGTTATATACGTAAAAACTATGAATAGACACAATTATTATTTTCTCACGCATTATGTGCATAAGAAACCAGTGATTTGCAAAATTCAAAGTTTTTAGCACTTACGTTGCGTAAGTCTTGTTGATGGGAATATAGCTCAGAGACAAAGAAGCAACGTAATGCAAGAACAGACAGTGATTTTTAAATAAGAATAGTTTCACTTAAATCGTATATTATTAGATACTACTAAATCAAATATAGTCCAAAGCACTTGCAATTTTTGAACCGTTCCGCAATGCGTCTAGAATGAGAAATTGATTTTCAGATGTGTTTTTGTCACCATTGTACTTACATGAAACATAATTGTTCGTTGTCTAATATACTGGAATGAAAAGTAAAGGTGTTTAGTTCAATCGGTCAATATTTAGACTTCAGCCCTCTTTTAGACTAAGTCGATATTTTGTTGTTTCTCACTGGTATATCTTAGTAGTGGGTATTTTACGATTTGAAGTAAATCAGAAATGTTTCTGCCACTTGTCGTTAGTCCGTCATCGTCTTCCTTTTGGCAAAAAATTGTGCGTGAGTTTTCGAGGACGTGAAATTCGAACCATATTTCCTGGAAAATATTAATCCCAAACTCTCTGAATACAATACAGCACGGACACTTATCCCTCCAATAAAGCTCATGCAGTTCCATAAGTAAGGAACAAAAACATTTGTTAACCGACAACTTAAAGGATTAAAGTGATATGATAGGTTTACAAAAACCACACTGTTTCATACAAGAATTTTCTATTCACATCGAAAACAAGTCATCGCTATGTACGCAAATTCTGAACACTGAAAAAACACATTGGGGAAAAATCAGAAAAAGTTGTTTTTGCGTAGCATTTGGGATTTTCCAGCTCTATGGCTGATTTAATTTGACATAGCCATGCCTTAAGATTTTCTATCCAAAAGCATATATGTTTTATCATACAGTCGGTATATTATATCTAGATTCATGGTAGTACTGCAATGTACCTGTATGTACGATATTCCTACTTATCTGTGCAAAGTCACATGTCACATGTCACATAGTCAGACCACAGGATATCTAAATTGACTAAATTATTGAAACTGAACACCATTATTTTAATTTGTCAAATCGATAACTATTGCCTGCAGTAATATAATCAGGTATTTTAGTGCGGGAAGGGTATTCAGAGATTATTTGAGTCAGAAGTATTTTGAATTTCATGATTTTGTATCTAAGGTGTCAGTAGACTATTAGATAGCAGCAAAAGAGGCTTCGCGTGAGTATTCATCGTAAAAGACTAATTAACATTATTAGTAATCCCTATCAAAACCGTATCGTATCATTCAGTCGATTTTGTATTTGTACCGTTACGACTAATACTCAGTAGTCAAAGAAATTACATTATACGATTGAAGTACTTTAGTCGTAGAACCAATGATAAAGGGGGGTAGGTGCTACAACTGCAAATTCCAGATATTATCCTATTCTAGGCATTTTCATGTAACACTTGTGGTAAATCTATTTGAAAATTAAGTAGTCATGTATTCTTGGATATTTAGAGAAGTTAATACGTGGTTGAGTTCATATTCTAGTATCTGTACATGTTATTCATGAGTAGGTGCTAGCTTAACAGTTAATACTGTTTTGTTAGAGTAGGATTGAACATAATAGTATAATAATTCCAGCTATTAAATAAAAGAGTCTACTCAGAGGTAATCTGGCTTCCTCAACAATGACGTTTTGTCAAGAATGACATAACTCATGCATGAAATAATCTAACAAGCTGAACTGAACTTGGTAATATTATAATGATCCATTTACCGAACATTTTGTGACAGGAAGACAATGGCAGGAGAGGAACGCTGTGGACTATTGCATTGTACTGTACACTACCATGCTTTAAACCCAATCCTATTGTAAAACACATTCAATTCCAAACTTAAATGTTATGCAAATACATGAAGAGCAAAATTAAAGGAACCGTTTTCATTTTAGATGCAGCAATTTTTGCTGAGTTACCCTTCATAATGATAAGACAACATTTACTACGAGAAATTGCAGTGTTACTATGTGCGGATACACTCTGTACACCAAGTAAACTTAGCTCCGTACAGATGTTCATATCACATGGTTAGATTTCTAGTATCGTTCATGTTGATGCATGGTAGTACATTGTAGCTATATATGGCATAATTTTATGTAGCAATAAAATAGCAATGTGACCCATACCCTTTCTCTCGCATTTTCAAGAATGATATAATCTTCCTGCAGTTAACTATGTAATAACGCTGTTTTTATGCGTGCAACTATTTATATATCCTCTTGCACTGGCATCATTGCTCCATATCCAGTTTATCGAGACTCATCTTAATACTAATTCAATCACACACCTTTCCGGATGTTCATTAGTGTATTAAATAACTCGTAGCCAACTCTACTCGTAACATAGTGCATGACACGCATTTCCATTGCATTGTTGCAATCTTACATTGTTCTTCCATAATAATCACATATCATGCAGTACATCACACCCACATGCAAATGATTAATGAACAGTTCCCACATTCTTATTTGTAGATTCTTTTTTAAAACTATCTTCACAGCTTTTTCTAACAATTCCATAAAATCAATTACTTTGGAATAAAAAATCTTTTGTTTTCCATTCTACTATTCCTTAGAAGTACAAAATATTTAGATAACTGGCATAATGCGTTAATTTCTCTAAGATATTAATGGAAAGTTCAACATTACTGTTCACTGCAAAAGTGTGTTAGAATAGAAAACGCGCATTATCTTCGATATTTTCTTAATTTTGAAAAACTTTTGAAAATGCAGTAATTTCTATTAATTTTTTTTCTATTTTCTTTTTTATACTTTTTGGTCAGAAAGTATAAATGTAATATATATTTTCACCCTACATAGTCCTTGCTTTTTGACATAATTGTTGACTTTTTGATGAATATTCTTTCGCATCAGGATACAGTTATAGTAGTACTGTTTTTGAATGTCATTTCTGCCCAATAAAACAAGAAAACGTTGAACAGTACCTACTTGCATGCTTTTTTAAATTAGATATGGTAGATTATGTAACTATCTAGTGGATGATGGGACGTTTGTGAGTTCTTCCTTTGGAAACCTTGAAGTTATCATAGATTTGTTGAGGCGAAGCAGTGGGTCATGTACAATGCATCCTATAAAGAATTTAATTGCTTATTTAGTTTTTGGAAAAAGGTTTTGTGCCCCAATTCCCATGATTGAGGGAATAGTTTGTAATAATACCCAGTGAAGCAAGCCAGTAGCCAAATCTCATATTAAAATAATGCGAATTGGAAGTATTTACTTGTATGAGTAGAAATACGGTCCTTGTGCATACTCTACATATAAAGCCGGACGTACTGTAAACCGTTATGAAGACAAAGTCTTGGGAATACATAATGCACTATTAAATCGCACAAGCCATTTACCCGGAGGTCTTCCATATTATGTCAGGACATAAGTAGCTTGATCGTATTAATCTAAAGACTGATGAATCAGAACCAGAAGCAATTCTATTTTTTGCTCTAGAGTTAAACAATATGTACAAAGGGATGTATAAAGCTATTTATGCAGATAGGCCTATTGAATTATAAATTAGGTAGCATACCTCTAATACTTACGGTCTGTGTATAATAAGTGGAGAGACAGACAGAGAGATGCATTCATTGATAATCCATTCATCCAAAAATTAACGGGCTCATTGCACTACTACTGCCGAACATAACTGAAACTGAACTAAGCTTGAGTTGTGGATCAGCCCTCTCCTTGGCCTTCTACCAACTTGTAATGCACAATTACCAAATACAAGGGTTCCTCCATCTTCCTTCAGTTCCATCCCCATTAAATTGGTTCTCATGATTTCTATTAGGATCGTCAAGGGAAGCTTTACCTATTGAACATACGATGTGGATTTACGCACATTATTATCTGACTGCACAGAGTTACCTAAATGAGGCTAAGTTTTTTCCAACACAGAGATACATGTACTTATCTAAGTCTGTATGAGTCAAGGGTTTAATGAGCTGAGGTTGGTGAACTGCGATGAGGCTTCCCAGTCCGATGGACTGTAAATCTGCTGCATGAACAATGCAAAGACAACTAGACAGGCTTAAGTAGGCAGTTATTTTGTACAGATGTACGTATACCTCGGAGGAATTGTTAATCCATGTTCAAACAATCGAATCTTTGTAAACCACCAGATAGTATTGAGTGATATACAAATGTTGCGTAAAGTAAACAACTCAACAGTATCTACTTATTTTTTATGCATTGTAATGAGTGCACGATTTCAGTCAGTTTTCTGTGTAACTTCTTCAGTTTTACTTCCAATACAGTGTTACTCGATGCTATAAGACGCAATATACTTATGTTTATAAACGAAATAATTCTTGCTAAATGGGTGCATTTTTAGTGTATATATTTCATACCACTACATTTTGGTCTGGCAAGGTTGTTGAAAAAGTTCAGAGGGATGAATGAAAACCATGATGGCTCATCTGGTAAACCACATTGAAAATTTGATACATAAAAAGCCCAGACTCAAGCACAGTTAGATGTTTGAAGTTTGGGATTTTTCAAGCTTCTACCTAGATTACGCACAATATTCCAGGTTAAATAGCCACCAACTAATTTACCTTGTCCTAGAAACCTATTAGAGAGACGCAGCGGTCAGTGTCGGTAGACAGCAAATACTAATACTACAATAAGGCACCTAATAGCATTCATTTGCTTATTGCAACGTTGTTGATTCACAACATCACAATGACGCTGTGAAATGTAATGAACTATTCTGTCAGCAAGCATCAGAAAACATAGTAATGCAATTTCAAGTCGAGTTACTGACGATTAGCCTGCCGATTAGCTACAGTACAGTCTTAATCTCAACTTAAGAACAAATTCACTAATGCTTACAAAACATGCAATGCACAGAGTGCTTTGTAATACATTTCGTCTCACCATCATAAACGTGAATTAGATTTTTGCGGAGTTAATGCATGCCGGACAATCACTCGACTGGTTAATTTCCTATAAAAACAGCACCAGTTGGGCTGTGTAGCATTTCATTCTCAATTAGCAAAGTACCATCATCAAGGTGAAGACTAAGGTAAACGATGGGTGAACAAAAGGAACATCTCATTAACGGAAACGCTAACTTTAAAGTGTAAACATTGTATTACATACATATACTTGTAATATTTTGTCTATGTCAATAAGTAAACTGGCGAATGTACTATTTGCACGTATCCTTATGTACTTAGATGGATTTGCAGAATCTGTATTTCGTGAATTTTCCGACTCTCGCAAATTAGTTGCGGTCAAGTAGGAACTAAGCGAAGAGACAGATAAGGACGTTTGCAATGTCACCTACTTAACTCAGCGACGTGCATTCCGCGTTGTGCGCTTTTTACATGGCTGTTAATTTAGTTCAGCCAATGGCGACTTTTTCTTGAGTAAGTTAATAGGTACTTATGTTGCTAATGAAGAAAATAGTTAAAAAAGGCAAGTCATCAGCCCACCTGTGCGAAATTAATTAGATGCAGACCCATTAAAGGGACTCTGTCGCCTTTTATGCATTTATTGCCCTTGTCTAGCCACTGGCAGTAAAATGAAGTATTCTCGCAATGTAACCATAATATACTCAACATTTCAACAAACTACCTATTATCTACAGTAGTGAACCAATTTAGTGAGCATCCTTTACACAGGTAAATCATTAAAGGAGATGTTTTGTAACTCTAAGGCTAGAATGTCAATAAAAGTGTTATTGTTATGCCTTTCGCATAACTCTTTAAAATCATTGAAAGAAACACAAGTATATCGACACATTTATTTCATTGCTATACTATTGTAACATTGTAAGATGTCTACCTACTACCTACTGGGCTGGGACTCTGTGACCAATATAACTTTTTATTGCATTAAATAAGTCCCAAAATTTGCTGGACGATACACCTACAGTTTAGATAGATCTACATATTATGTAAAATAACAATTTTTTACCATTGGCAATTCGTGCATTCAATAGGCATTCCAGTTTTTAGCTCGCCCGAGGTAGCGAGGTTGAAGAATAGTACACAGTATACACGATAACTTTCGAACGCATTGGCAGTTTTCAACCACGCTACGCAGAAACATTGCTTACTGACCAGTGACGGACCCTATTGAAAATGGGCCAAATCGCTCAACTGGTTAGCAAGATACTTTGCCTAACGTTACCCGCAACATCTAAAAATCGAACCTTATCTAGGCGGAATATTATATTATACTTAGTGTACCCACAGATACCAGTGAAATGATATGGAGATAAATCCAAGTAAGTTGCGAGTTTCATGTAGCTAATTTTTCGACCACTCGTACTCCCTAGTAGGTCAATGTTGAATTTCTCCCATTTTCACAGTTGAACTACTTGGTGACCCCAATAGTTCCGGACCGGGTGTTTCAATAAGGTCGAATTTCCGGTGTCTAGTAATGACGCGGATATTCAGAGGCCATTAGATGCTACCATTCATATTAACATAATCGCGTGGATGGAATGATATTGTATGCAGAAATAAAATTTAAACTAAAGCATGGACATGCAAGCAAGAGGAAATGCAGTTTTCCAAAGACTTTAGACTGTTTTGAAGTGCTATTGTTTTGTCTCATATGTCTGCTTGAACAGTAAAAATTTCAGCAAAATGCAACTAGAGACTAGAAAAAATAGTGACACAGATGTACATGTAAGTACTTCAGTTTACATTAAACCATTAAACACATCTAGATAACCATTGTCTGAGATTTTAATGCATCGCATCACGCAAATTACTTTGTTATGATTGAAAAGTTTGTAAGTGCGGATATGGCGTATATCCGTAAAGTGTGTTAAGCATAATGCAATTATCCGTGCCGATCTTAGCTTTCTTTGCAGCTTTTTGTAAACAAGAAACTTCCCTCTCATTTAGAAAAGGAAAATTTGAGTAAAATTCAGTGCATGCACATAGTAAACGATGTAATCGTGCCAGTATGGTTTAGTTTCATTTCTTAGGTTGCTGGATCTTAAATGCTGTTGTTGATTAGATGAATGAGATTAGCCCACGATACCATTAAGGAACATGTCTTTGACCCTTACAGTCTATACACAGAAAAAAGTTTCTTTAAGCAAACGAGTTTAAAATATGTTTCCGTAGACTTCGTCGCAGTGTTCTTAAGTCATAACGAGCTATCTGCAATGTACTAACTTGAACCCTATCTAGGCGATTTGCCAAAAGTATCACAACAAGGTGACTTAATGTGAAACATAGACTTTATGACTGTAGTTGATTTATAAAGCCAAAAGTATTTAAGCTGCCTATTCTTTCAGCACAGTTTCACGCTTTAAGAAGTGCGTGGTTTGGCAAACTCAATGGAATTGGGTTTTCAGATAAAGAATTGGATTACAAGCAAACAAGGGCTAAAGTATGTAAAGCTGTTTGTATATGATCTCTTGTGTGTATGTCTCTTTTGGTTCGCTAAACAATAAGTGCAAGTAAAAGTAAATGGATAAACAATAAGGGTTAGCAAAAGACAATATCTGGGATGTAGGCGATGAAATGATTAATGTCGATTAGTAATGAATAAGTATTTCAATAGAAAAAACCTTTTTTAACAAGTATGGCACGATTATTGCATTTTCATGCCAGATTTGCTTGTTCTTATTTGCCAAATAAAGTAGTATAGCCTTTATGCGAAATGATTGCGTGCTGTGTACTGTGTAATTGTTAATAAGACGCTTATACTATGCTTTCATTTGCTACACTTGTAATAAAATTATATCGTCACGAAATAACTTATCCTATTTATAATAATTTATATGCATGCCGCATCTATTTCAATATTTTGGAAAATCTTGCTTTACTCAATAAAAACTTCATGCAATTTCTTCTGCTGAAAATAAGGTCGACCTACATTCGTATCAGGAGTAGTGTATCAAACAGTCAACTAATTTTCGAATTAGCACCATCACAATCTAGTAGCTACATTACATCATTTTTCTTAAGGAACAAGTAGTTTGTAACTAATAAACACATTTTTTAAATACTCTGCATTTCAAAGCGTAAAATAAAGAAATGAACAGCATAATTCGGCAACTTTTCCTTCCAAAGCACTAAATAATCAAGAAAGTTATTTAAACAGATATTAAAATTCTGTTTGTGTATCTTGTCTAATGAAATATTTGAGGTGTGTATCCAAACATTGAATAAAACAAGATTATAGCTACGGTGGACCATTATGCTATGCTTATTGTTCCGTAGAAAACGGAGCCAAAAGGATATCTCAACTTGTGGAAGTCTAAGTGCAATAGTACCACTACTGCCAGCGCTACATAAATCTGTTTGTCAGACTTAATGACATAAATGAATTTGAGTACAGAGCCTTAATAGGTAATAAACACTAGAGAGTATGATGTTAAAATGATCTAAATCTTGTCCGAATGATCTCATTGACTTCTTTAAGGGTTGGGTAGCAAACTAATAAACACTTTAAGTGCGTCGTCACATATGCATTAAAAATTGCTGCCAGGATATTTGGTACCTATGTTATGAGTTAATTTCTACATAGCTGTTACAAGTCCTGATTGTATACCTATTGATATGGTTGCATAAGAGAGGTTATTAGTTTTATAACATCTTACGTAAAACTGCTAATTTACTATTTGTATTTATCTGTGGTTTATATTCGGGCTAGCAATATATATCTCCCAATGGTCTAGAGTCTAGACTCTTTAGCTCTATTACGGAGTTTGCTACGAAAATGATTTTTAATTTCCGAAACGGAAATATGCTGATAACCTATTTTTTTGAAAACTTTGTCTTCTTTCAAATGGTGGTCACCTAACTTCCGTAGCAGCCTCCGTTTAGGAGCTAGAGAGCCTAGACCGTTGGGACATATATTTGATACCTAAATACTAAATATAATGAAATTTTGTTATTATTACTTTTCCTAATTTTAGCTTATCTTTTTACAGTGTAAGTTTTTGCACACAATCAAGTCTATAGATGTTTACATACGTACATTTTCGCTAGTTTCTTGTAACACTAACTTGTATTGTACTACTTAAATATATTATCATCAATTGGTATATTCAGGGTATGTAATTGCAATGCATATGCACTTAGTCAGTTACCTTTGCGAGGAGTTTGCAAAAGTTTATTAAATGTCGACTTGGAGTCAGATTAAGTAGAAGATTGAAATTGAGTTTCTTACTGTATCTGGAGGAAGAAACAGGTAAGCTGTACTACCATTTAGGTAATATCAGCACACAATAGCACCTACACACTGTCTGTCAGCTATATAATACTTGAAAAGAAATAATTTAGCATCATGATAATAATACGAGATAAGATTGTAAGTGTAACTTACACAATGCACTGCACGTGCAAGTCGAAGTGTAATTCGGTAGCATTAATACGGACTGCTCAATTTTCATGAAATTAGAGCACGAACTTGAATGCTTTTGTTGTAAGAACATGTTCTGACAACTTTATTCGTTACTTTAATGTAAGTCTAATATTATTTAGACTAAATACTAAATAGCTAAACTACTGAGATATGCTTAATGGACACATCATGCATGTTCTGCAGCAACTGACGATGATTAGTTATGTAAATTTCGCTGTAGATATAAGTATACAAAATGTCATACTATATACACATAATAAATGCATTCAAGACTGACTGAACATACTATGATGTGTTCAATTGCATTGGCCATTTTGCTGGATCTCCTAGATTCGGACATAATTTCGTACCATATCAATAAGTTGTAGTGCAACTTCCTTTGATGGACCACGACTGCTATACAATAAAGATATTGTGTTGCCCTTGCCTTGTTAGTCTTGCTGATTGCTGCCATTTACTCTATAGATAAAATCAATCTTCTGACATGCACTGTTATTGCATTACATACGCAGATAGTAGATTACTCTCTGTATTTCAATGTAATTCAACCAATAAATCCTCCCTAATCAAATTCTGTAAGTATCTCAGGAGCACCTACAGAATCTTTGCATTTAATGCGTTATTCTAATGCTGATGTAATGAAATGTACACGATGCGATACGGAATAATACTTACAGTCATTTATCTAAAGTACTTTTTCATAAGTAGGTCGGACCATTATTTTCGGTAGCACTTTTCAGCTAAAACTATTTATTAACAATCTTGTCAATTTATACATTCAGTAGTGTAATTACTTCGTCCTATATAATACAGGTATAAAATAGTAGATTACATGTTCACCAAAATTAGGTATGTAGAAGCATTCTATCTAAAATAAAACTTCATTGACATTGTGTGTACAAGATTATATGGGATTGAATTGTAATGCGAATTAAAACTGTCTAATTGTAATTGTATTTTCAGGTATTATTCATCCCGTTTTCAGCGACGGGAGTTTTCTACCCAATTGCTCCTCGAGGTGGACGAAATCCGCAGCACATCTATCCTTTGTCAGCCATTGCCCGCACGCATAGACTTCCTTTGAAAACCAAAATGGTCTACGGAACATCGCCAAATAACTTGCCTGATTTTACTGGTAAGTAAACAATAATAAATTATGGACTCATGTATAAAAGCAGATGAGCGAGCGGCAGCTCGTCTCAAAGAAGAGGAAACTCAAAGAAAACAAACGTGCTTCCTGTGTTTGACTTTTACGGAATATTTTTGTTTATTTGATACAGGGACGCTGCAGATTGAAAACGTCGACACGGAGGATGTAATTCTTGCCTGCACCCTGCTGAAGGATAAACCATCTCTATTTGAAATAGACGTGGAATGTGATTTACTTCTGTCGCAGATGACGAGTGAGGATCTGTTCATCAAATCAACGAGCTACCAATCCGCGTTGACGTTCTGCCGTTCAGAGGGTGACACCTGGAAACGCCAAATACGACCTTGCCTTTTCGGCAGCGCATCAAAAGGAGGAACAGTGACAGGCTCGTTTCTTCTGTCGACAAAAAATAGCAGCCAAAGCAGTAGCAACAAATCAATGAGAATCCGTTCGTCCCCACCGCCTCCGTCGAAACTGTCACTTTTGTTTCGGCCAACGAGTACACCCTTCAACAACGCCAAAGATCCACTTCGCCGTTCCAAGTCTTTTAATGTAGAAATTCAAAGTGTGTCCATATCACTCACCCAAGACGAGGAAGAAGAGGAGACAAAGAAACTATCCACATTGTTTAACTTTATGAAAGGGAAAAAGAAACAAACACAGAACCATCAAGTACAGCACCAGCAACAACAGCTTCAGTCTCTGCAAGAAAAGGAGAAGGAGAAAGAAAA
Source organism: Tomocerus maximus (assembly GCA_019776445.1). Lineage (NCBI taxonomy): Eukaryota > Metazoa > Arthropoda > Collembola > Entomobryomorpha > Tomoceridae > Tomocerus > Tomocerus maximus. The sequence goes on along the minus strand of JABASH010003260.1, from coordinate 5,349 downwards.
ATGTCACAGTGCTAGTAGTCACCATCAACTTATTGTTAGTCATCACCACAATCACATACATAATCATCAGCACCACCACCAACACCATCAATCAGTCCCTGACGTTTTGTCTAATCATAATAGTCATGCCCATCAGCACCATCATCATCGTCCCCCAAACAGCATCTGTAGCAGCAACAATATCACCACCATCAGTTGTGGCAATACGAAAAATAGTAGTAATGGTGACAACAATGGGGAAGTGCCGTATGGCACTGTCCTTGATGATGTCACCGAGGAGGAAAACATTTACGCTGAAATTTCAGACGCTCTCACGCTTAAACTTAGTCTCAACCCTATCCACCAAATGGGATTAAACTTCCATCATCAGCTCCACAGACATCAAAGCGCTTCTAATATGTCGAGTTTATTAAAAGGAGGCGGTGGCAGCGACGGAGCCTTCTCGGGGACATTGTCTGGAACATTTTCGTCTTCTAACCCCTCTAACCGAGAAGAAGATATTTACGACTCCGTATTTTAGTATATAGTATAGATTAGAGTGTGTGCATGTAAGCTTAAATTACAAAGGTAGTAGAGATCGAGAACCAAATTAATCTGCAAAGTGTAAAGGTTAAGATTGAGAATGTCAACACATAACTACGTGTTATTAGTTCATCATGAAATTAGTATGCCTTTCTGACAAACTTTTTGGCACGTCTGTAAGTTTTACCATTGTACGTACATTGTACATATTTTATTTTCTAAGACATTAAATCGCCTTTATTAGTTTCGAATGTAATTAGAAGGAATTTCTACTATTAATATATAGAAATATACTTACATAGTAGTTAATTAGTGAATTAACATTGTATAGTAGCCAATAATGCCTACAAGTTTTAGAACATTTTTGGATACGTGCAAAGTGCTATGTTAAAAATATCATGTTGGCTTCTAGCCATGTAGAACCAAATAATATTATTTTGTGGTGTTATATTTTATAGTCAATCAACCTTGGACCTTGACCCTTAAGGTTGCAATTCACATTTTGTAAAATTGTACACACCATTATGATTTGAAAATAATTAAGTCGCTTATTAAAATATTGCATGTGGGTGGATTCTTGTAAAGTAAAAGTCACTTTACGGGAGTTAAAGTGTTCTATGTCAAAAGCAATCACGAAAAAATTTCATTTGTGGGGCACCAGCTATAATATAAGTAAAATTAAAATTACGACATAATACAAAATACAAGCACCGTAATTAAAATCTGGTTGTAGCCTGAAAGTATTAAAAAAGCAAACAATTGACAATTGCATAGTTGTAGGATACTTTCCCTAAATGCGCAAGTAATTGACTGTATAAAACTAAATTTTATTGTGTAAATACTGTTAAATGCACTAAATGTAACTTAGTGCTAGTTTTTGTAGTAATGCAAAGGGGTATCAGCCCTAGCTGGTTTTCAAACTTTTGTACCTTGAATCTAAAGAATTAGTACGATATGTAGTATTAAGTTTTCTGTATTTTCTAAATTGGGAGTACACAGAATTAAATATTGCTAACTGTCAATATTGAGACATTTGGTTAACATTGCCGAAAATGGAAGTTGGACTTTTCGGTTAGACGAAATTGTTTAATAACAAAAGAATTGATGTTTGCACTGTTTAAGCAATGAACATCTTAAGGTGTATAATTGTAAGATACTGTATTATAATGTCATAATAATATGTATGTTTATAACAAGTTAGTTTAAGACTAAAATTAACATAACTCTTTCATTAACACAAACACTCCTACAAGGACAGACAGATTGCCCTTTCGCCAAGTCTGAATGAAGTTCGTGTTTGTATTAATTAACACTTGCAAGGGGGTGAAGTCAAAATATGATATACAAATCCCTGGATGTGTTAGGTTTTAGAATAGCAAAACAGTCTAAAGAAAAGTACATAATTATACCAACTAATTGTTTCTTCGTTTTGATTTAATTAAAACTGTTAGTCTGACGGTTGCATTGGAGTTAAAAAATATTGATAAAACCTTTAGATTGTGCATGAATGTAGCAAAAATAAGAAAATTGTATCCGTGTAAATGTAAATGAATGATCAATATCATAGTAGGCTTACAAAGTTATACGATATAACAATACTGTGTGTCGTGGGTTCGAAATTCTGGTGTCATTTTGTGTTATGTACTTATTACTATATTAAAATCAAAATATTATTATCCAAGAACAGATCATGCTACAAAATTCTGATTACGATAATAATTTGATGCTTCTACTTCAATAAATAAATGTCAATCTTGATGCAATTTAGTATTGAAAGAAATAAATGCAAATGAATATAATTAACTTATCTGTAAATTCTTCTTTCATTTTTCAAGACACTTAAATGTGCCTATATTTATTCTTATTCATCTGAAAACAGGTTCATAAAATATAAAATGTCAGAGACAGTTTAAGAATCTGCAACAGTGACCTCGGCTTCCACTCCAGGTTCTAAGCTGACTGAAGTCTGCAATAACACAAAAATAAATTATGACTGGATTACAATATCTTTACCTTACAGAGCAACGTATAGAAAAACCGTTTCGGAAATTAAAACAAATTGCATTTAACATTTGTTTTAATTTTTAATTTACTTTTCTTCAACTTATAAACGCAGATTTCCTTGTTCGAAACATTCATATAATTGCTTATATGTATTTTTGCTTGCTTGCTAAGGAAAGTTAAGACAAAAGGAAAAGAATTGTTTCCCCCAACGCGCGTTGGTGTCCCCTTTGTCATTAAAATAATAAATAGATTCCCCTATCGAGAGCAAATCATTCATTTGGCATTATAATATTATAGGCAAGGGCAGGGCAATATATATCATATAATCATAAATGTGAATTGGAAATATTATGAAGCATTTGCCAGCAAATTATATTTATTTAAAAAAACTTACGATGTCTTTAACAACTTCAGATGGACTGTGGAGATCAATGACTCGCTTATGGATACGCATTTGGAACCTATCCCAAGTCTTGGAACCTTCACCACAAGGTGTTTTACGGGTAGTTATTCTCAAAATCTAAAACAAGTAATGAAATTACATTCGACATTGGTAATTTTTTCAAGATTCAAGGAATGATATGCAACTACAAGGCATTAAATTTGATTTATTCCAATTTTACTCATTGAAAGTTTATAAAAATTCGAATTTTAAAATTTAACTGACAAGTTCAAAGTTTACTTTACCTTGGTAGGCATACGGACTGGTCCCTTCACTTTTAAGTTCTTTTCTTTAGCTCCCTTCACCAAGTCGAAGCAGACTGTGTACAATAAATTAAAGTTAGGATTTAGATTGAAGCACCAAAATTTTAATGCATTATAAAAATAAAATGAACTTGTCTAACCCTGTACATACCCCGGCCCTTATTATTTATTTATAGTCTACTATAGCATAGCTTCAAATAAAATCGACTCAAAAATACCTTTTTCAAGAGACTTGACATTTCTTGAAGTCAATGTAATTCGGATCCGGTGAATTACAGCCTCTTCGGCGACGGGCTTGTTAGTATAATCTTTGCTAGGAGCTGAAGCCTAAAAATAAGACAAGGGAATATTTCTATCAATTTATATATTAAAACACACTGCATACGAAATTAATTTGAAATATAAACACAATTTTACCATTTTGTCTGGTCGAGATAATCGTTAAGATCAGCGCTGAACCAGTAGTTTTTGAGATGAATAAAAATAGAAACTGGAGCAATAGAGTCCTGAGTCCTGAGAACAACACTGAGAAGAAAGTCTATCTGAGAACCTCTTCAAGTATCAGCAGCATCAGCATGCACATTCTGCATCATGCATTCCCGTATTTGTATAATACCGCTACATCATGTTGCATGTTGCCGGTAGATGTTGAAGTTGTACGTCTCATAGATCTCAGGTTACCTAAAGTTGTCCTTGTGTAACCGCCAGATTCATACCAAATTTTGATTCACAGGTGATGAAATTGAGGAGAGCAGAAAAAGATTTATGTAAAAATTTCACTTTTTAATCCCAAATTTTTGCATTTAGTTTTACGAATCGCTGCCATATGTCGTCCATTTATGTTAGTGATTTTTATTTTCATAAAACTTAACTTGCTGGGGTACGTAACTTTTTTATTAGTCTTTTTTTAACAGAACAAAAGTCCATTGCAAACATTAAACTGATTTATTTTATTGCATATTTGCGTATCAGATTGTTACCCAAATTGAAGTTACACAGACAAATTGGAAGAACCGAGTCCTGAATCAAAACCTGAGAGCTTGGCATTTAGTTGTTGAGACATTGAGAATGTATCGCAATCCTGCAGATCTTCCGCCTGCCAAAAATGAAAAAGAACGACAAGTAATTATTCAAACCGCTTCAAAACATAACAGCGAGTTGAACAATCCATGTATAAAGGTAAAGATAAATTATTATTATGTAACTCAAATCATGACTGACTATACTGACACTGACTAGTGCCTTAATTCGCTAATTCACATTTAATAACATTTTATTCTTATAAGAAATGTTTGTTATATGCAATTATATATTATAGACATACAATAATATTAATATATGAATAGTCTTAGCATGTCTATTCTCATTACTATTGAATTCAATATGTCTCCTATTTTGTACCATTTTTAGGAGCAGAATCTGTCTTTCAAATGCCTCTCAGAAAACAATTATGACAAAAAAGTATGTGAAGCAGTATTTGCCAACTATAATGCCTGTAAAGACTTTTGGGTAAGTACTTCAGTTCAAGAACTTGGTTGACAGTTGATCATAATATCAGGGATCAAAGGCATTTTCCATTTTTTTGATAGTCATGATATTGAAGGCATTCGGCAAAAATGATTTTAACACTTTTTATCTATTACCTTTTATATATTTTATCCTTTCTCTCTAAAGACATCATCTGTTTAAAGTGATTACTATGATCAACATAATCTTCTTATTTACACCCCCAGGGTCGCGTGCAGTCAGATAGGCGTCTTAATGGAATCACACCTCTACTCCCCAGACCCGAAGAGAGGGAAAAAGTAAAAATGGAATATGTGAAAAAGTGGGATCCACATTATAGAATGAAAAAGTAGAAAATAAGTAAATTAAGTAATGAAGTCAACATAATAATATGTACCTAGGTACCTAGTACCTACTATGTTTCTATACGTGGGAATAATTATTATTAATCTTAAAATATATATGGTGTAGTGTGTAATGTAAATATGTATCTGTTACAGGACGTTTGAACTCTTAGGACATATGCATACGTCCTAGGATATTTGTATTTTCAAAGGTCAGAATTGTCAATTTTATTGAACCTAACTTAATTTAAAAGAACCAAATGATAAC
>JABASH010003259.1:0-17028 GCA_019776445.1 Tomocerus maximus | reverse complement strand
TTAAGAAAATATTTTATCATGTTTTAGTAAATATTTTCGGCTTTTTTAGTAAATATTTATGTACATATTTTAGAAAAATAAATAAATAAATGTCCTACCCCTGGTAATGATAGATTACCGAATGAGAGTGCAGATACAATTCTTAATCCATTCACACAGTAATCCTTTCTGTTGGTTAGCAATTACTTACGTCTTACAATTAGGTATAGTATGTGTTACATCTCAAGATGAAAGCCCATGAAGTTACTCCATATTAATCAAATGTAGCCACATCAGTGAACAGGTATTAAAACGGCAATTCAGGGTACAGATTAAATGGCAATTTGATAAGGTTGGCAGCTATTATGAACAGAAAAACATTTAGCCACACATTTATAAAAAGGTTGGCATTTTTAAAGATGGGTCTCCAAAAAAATGTTTTGGCTTGTTGCTCCGTTTTAGTATTCCTCGTTCCTCGTTGGTTATACATACGTATCATGTAAGAAGGTATTCCATTCTTTATGATGAGTAATCTCGCCAAGAAATTCCCAAAGCTATAAACTTCAAATGATATAGTGATACACTAATAAAGTAATGATGGTAGGTACACTTACTTATGTAGGTATACCTTACGCAGCGAGTATATGTAATATCGTCTTTTGTATCTAATAAAGTTAAAGAAAGAGCAGTTTATTTTAAGTTCAAGCTCATTTCCTTGATTTTTTGCATTCCTTTGTTGCTAACTCAAGTTTAAGGATTCTGTATAATGCACATTAGATTTAAATGATTAGAGCACACTATGGAAAGGCTAATATACTGATTGAAATGCTTATGACCTTCACTAAGAGCTTCATATTGGTTTATCTATATCCACATAAAGAAGTTAATTCATATTTAATGTACCTGAAGAAGAGTTGGTTAACCATGCGGAAAGATGGACTATTTTCATGGATAATAATATCATAATGGAGAAAAATGATTTTATTCTGTCACTTGTATTCACAAGCGACTGGACAGTCCATGCGATCCTTCAACTTCAAATAAACCATGAATTACTCGTTCAAAACATCGTTGTGTGTTTTAATAGTGTCTTTTGTAGGCTTTAGTTTTTGCAATGCACTAGATACTGTAAAGAAGGCTCCAGAAAAACGTGCTGCTTTGCCTGAACAAAGAACCAATAGGGGAATTATTAGCTCACAGAAAAATAAAAATTTTGATATTTACGTTCTATACGATTATATTGACGATTCAAATGAAAATGGGAAGGATAAAGTGGAGAACGACGAGGATCTGGAATTAGACAGACCGCTATTACCACCCGTTTTGCAAAGATTGAGATCGAAAGACAAAACAACCATTCCTCCGAAAAGAAAACCTTCTGGATTTGGTAATCAATTTTTAAACTTAAAATCAATTCTAGGCAATCAAGATATTTTAATGAATTGTATTAATAGATTCATCTGCGGAGGATCTATCGCAAGCAATCGAGAACTTTAGGAATGATTCTTTGCCGACCCCATTATTAAGAGGCATTACTGTCCCAGGAAAGAAAAAACCTGCGATTTCATCTACGTCATCAACTAAGAATGCTGTATCAGCTAAAAATGAAGAAACTACAGCGAAAAGTTCAGATGACACTTGTGTCACTAAGGAGTGCACATTGGCGGCCGCAGACATGTTACGTTCCATGGACCCTTCTATAAAACCTTGCGACAACTTTTACCAATTTGCTTGCGGAGGTTGGCTGAAAAGTAATCCACTGGAACCACCAATTGAAACATGGAGCCAGTTTCATGTCATGGAAGAGAAACTTCGTAAAGAAATCAAAGGTTGTTCACAATTATGATAAAATACTTGCAGTTTCTAGAATTATTGAGTAATTATCATACATTTCGTATTTAGATATACTGGACAAAGATATCCAGGAAGATGATCTGCAACCTGTGAAACTTGCAAAGACTTTCTACAAATCGTGCTTAGCTAAAGGTGCTTAAATTGATGATTTTAGTTTGTTAGATTCTTAAATTGGTTTGTAAACTATATTTACTGGTAAATTAAACAGAACCCCTGAAAGATCTGCCGACACATCTACAGCAGCTGACTAATAAGTACTTGAGTAATATTGACGAAGATGTTACCGATCCACAAAAGTTTGCTGAGACATTGGGAGCTCTTAGACGTGAATTCGGAGGCGATTATATCATCAGTCTTTTTGTTGGCTTAGATGATAAAGATTCTTCTCAGCATACAATCTATGTAAGTACCTTTTAGAAAATGCATCGAATTACCAAGTAATAATTTTAACATCTTGAAATATTGCATACTGTTGCTTCATTTTCAGTTGGACACACCAACATTGGCTTTGGAAAGAATTTATCATGTAGACTTGGGTCCAGAGAATGAAAATTATATGGCACAGATCAAAAGTATTATAGAATATTGGCCACAAGTCTATCCAGATGCAGACATGAATGCAGCTGCTGTGAAAAAAGTGGCCCAGGATATTCTGGCATTTGAGTCAAAAATTGCGGAGGTATTTCATTTGGATTTATACAATAAAACTTAATTATGAAATTAAATATGAATGTAAACATAATGTTATTGTGCAGATAACCTCTAGACCTGAGGAATTACGTAACGAAACAGCGTTGTACAATCCTTATTTAATGGATAATTTTGTTGAAGAATTTGGATCAGATTCGGTAATTTGTGATTGAAAATCTTCAAATATTTTGGACATGATACAGTATGCATACTACTATATAGTATCATAAATTGACATGCATTTGAGTATCTTTAACAGGTCGTCAGTTACAAAGATTATCTTGCCGAAGTTTTCAAGGATGTTGTAGAAAACGACGGAGTCGAGCTTGGTGACTTGGGCGAGCGCAGAGTAATTATCCGAGAGAAAGATTACTTCAATCAAATCAATTCTGTTTTAAGTAATGCGATTGATAAGGACAAAAGTGTCATTGGTAGGTCTTGAATATATGCTTGTGATAAAATTATATAACTTAGCTTTTAAAGATTATTCCATGATTAAATATTCCTTCTCAGGAAATTATCTGAGATGGAGAATCATTTTGGACTATGGTATTGTGCAATCAAGAAGGTTACAAGAACTTGGCTTCAGTAAACTAGTTTCTATAAAGCATAACAAACTTGTTGATCTTAAACCTTCTGATGACAGGTAAGGACCCAAATAAACTGAATGAAGTTAACTAACACAAAATGAAAAGTTTCACAAAATCGTTTATACATTAGGTATTTGGTACTGTGAGTAGGTAAAAGTGTTAATCATGTCATTAATGTCATTTTTACAGAAATAAGTTCTGTGCAGATTTAACCAATTCCTATTTTGGAATGGCTGTGACGTACCGTTCTGTGAAAGAGGGTTTCACTGCCGAATCCTATGACCAAGTAAATAGGCAATAAAGAATGAATTTTAATTTCATAACATCTAACACTGACCATCTCTGTAATCTATTTAAAATGTATTGTGACTTCAGGTGAAAGAAATGGCCAGTAACATCATTGATGGATTTTTTAATATTATCAATAACTCTGAATGGATTGCTACAGAAGAAACTAAAGAAAAAGCCAAAGAGAAATCAAGAAAAATGAAACCATTCATCGGATACCCGGATTGGCTACTGAATAACACTGCTCTTGAGACACATTATAAAGGAGTGAGTAAAAATAATAATTTGATGCAGCAACGTGTCAGCAAATTATAATCGGTCTCAATAACTCAATGGGCATCTCCAACTTATTTGAATTATTAAGACTTTTCTAACGGGTCTGTTTTTCTTAAAGGCCGAATTTTCAAAGCCAGAAGATCACTTCCAAAACTACTTTGAAATGTCAAAATGGGATATTAGGAACAACTTAAAAACAATTAACTCTCCTGGAGATCTAACTAGGTATATCAGAGAAATTCCATTTGTTCAGAATTATGTTACAATTTAATTATCGCAATAAAATACACACAGAGCTCATCATCATAAATGTTTTTCATTGTGTTTCAGATGGGTTCGGGATCCTATGGTATGGATGATTTGCCAATTTTATCTTCTTCAATTTTTATTCTGTTCTATAAACTCCTTTTTAATTGTAGGTAATCAACGCATTCTACCACTCACAAGGAAATTCGTTCTGTAAGAGTACAATTATATAGATTGATAACTTGCATATTATTATAACTTTTACGATATCAATGCTAATTATTGAGATTTGCTTTAGACTTTCCTGCAGGAATTTTGCAAGCGCCTTTGTTTTACACTGGAAATCAGATCCAAGCGCTTAACTACGGGGCAATTGGGATGGTTATGGGGCATGAAATCACTCATGGGTTTGATGATTCAGGTAAAAAGCTACATTATACATTTTATATTTAGTGTAATGCAGTTAGTTGAGTACATTTTAATAAAAACTATATTTCTGGGTCGTAAACACATAAATATTCACAACTATAGGGAAACAACGAGATGAAGACGGAAATCTAAATGATTGGTGGGACGATAGAACTCTTAAGAATTATATCAACAGAGCAGAATGCTTCTCAAAGCAATATTCTAACTATGAAGTGAAGGAACTTCAAACAGAAAATAATAAAGTTTTTGTAAGTTATCTTTTAAATGCACTTTAAATGGAAAGAGATGCTTTTTCTACATAATGTCCATTATTAAGAACTGGGGCGGATAGCTTATGTTTTTCAAACTTTATTTTTTAGCTGAATGGAAATTTAACTTTGGATGAAAATATTGCTGACAATGGAGGATTGAGAGAAGCTTTTGAAGGTTACAAATCCTTCGTAGAGAAGAATGGCAGAGAGAAAAAGCTTCCAGGAATGGATTACTCTCCCGAACAACTTTTTTTCTTGTCATTTGCACAAGTGAGCGAACTAATTGGGATTTATTTTTTGTTGGGATTTCACACTATAATTAGCATAAAACGGGCAATTTATTTTTTAGGCTTGGTGCGGAGCTGCTTCTCGTGAAGAATATCTTGCGGATGTAGAAATTGAAGAACACAGTCCGTACCCTTTCCGCGTTAAAGGTGTTCTTGACAATTCCAATGAATTTGCTGAGACTTGGAATTGTCCACTTCGGAATCCTGACTCTTGCAAACTTTGGTAGATTTCTGTACTCAGGCATAAGCTACAAAAAATGTTTTTAAAAAGCAAAGAAGACTGTCAATCTCAACCTCAACCTCCTAGGTACTTAGTTAACAATATTGTTATTATTTAAGCAGGTGATGTGATACATGTAAGTGAACAACTCCAGAAGTTACCTATGATAAGCATAATTTTTTACTTACTAATTAAGTGATTTTTCCTAAAGTACATACATAGGGAAGTGTAAATGCATATTATGTCCTGGTTTGGTGCATGAAGACAAATTTTCCTCATAATAAATAGAGCTCTCTTGATTGTAGGACATGTAAACAACTTGTCAAAGATTTCTTTTTCATTCAAAGCATATTGTTAATGTTAAGTGTAAGTTCATCATCTACGTCATCATAATAAAGTGCTTCCCTTCAATCGCTTAGAAGTTCATCTAATGGATTGCATGCTCATTTTATACCTAAATACAGACATAGTAGAATAGCAGAGTATTACGAGAAACTATTTTCTATTTATTAGTACAACAAATACTAATTAATTACCTGCATTATGCCATTAGATGAATCAGATAGTTCCTTCACGGTGATTCAATACGAATGAAGAGATTCAAAATGATATAAAGCATTACAATTTACAATGATAAGCAATTTGTATAATAAGAGACTCTTCTAGGTAGCATTTAATTTGTGGTAGTTATTCTCGGTAGATTAAAGCATTTCATCAACGTTAATCTCACGGGTCCAGTGACGACATGGCTAAGAACTATTCTCATAGTCGAATGACCCTGCACCATAAACAATCAGTTGGAATAAACTCTTCCTGATTTTGTCAGAGTGTTCTTTTTCATGACATTTACTGTACTGGTATCTCCACAACCTTACCTACCTGCGATGATACCTGTGCATGAATAGGTATCCTCTTACGATATAGTTACTTGCAGCCGACTATCTTAATAGTATTTACATGAAAACTTGACCACAGCGATCATCTACCGTAATGAAATGACCGTTTTTCATGAACTGCTTACGTATGCTTCAAATTTTTTCTTTGTTTACTTTTGCTTTTAAAAAACACTGAAGTTTATGCGGTGACTATTGTGCGTAATGTACTCCCAAGACGTAGCTTTAGGTGCACCGTGTATTTGTAGATATAAAATATTTATGTACAAGTGTGTATGGGAGCACTGGGAATCGCTGGAATAATTTTCTCAGCGCTGAACAAAGAACCACAATGTCTGCAATGTTAAACTGAGAATACACCCTTGCAGTGCAAACGTCTACAATGCATCGTAAATATATAAAGATATTTTGTTGTGTACTCCTTTTATTCCAGATACATGTACATGCTAATCAGCAGTCAATCCAACTACCATATAGTATCAGAAACATGCTTTTTGTCAATTTATGGATGATTGTGAGTTCCTTTTTATTAGTGTTTACCACTTACAGTGTGCCTACTACCTATGTACATTCGCAGAAAAGTCACGCACTAATGGCAAGAGTGACCCTCTGCAATATTTAGCATGAGAGCCTTTTCAGTGCAAGTTCAAGTGTAATAAGGAGGAGGCTGACCACAAAGAAAAAAATATTTCTGAACTGAGTTGAACAGGGATATTGTAAGAATCAGAATTGAAAATTCTTTCCGCTTTTGTTCGTGTATACTGTGTAAGCAGTACCTATATTTAAGATAGCCTTTATTTGCAAATTATGACGTACTGAGTTTTAATTTTCATTTATTTCTCAAGAGTTGCAAGAACGTTCGTGTTTGTAATACAGGGATCGTGGTAATACTGATATAATATTACTATACTGTACTTGTACTGCACGGAGAAGTACTGCTGCTACAATTACTCAATTTCTGTTGTTCAGTAAACTTTTGTGGTATACTAGAATGTTATTAGAACAAATAAAATTCGAAAATGTCGGACTTATTTAGTGAATGTATTTAAGATTTTCTAATTCAGTAATTTTCTATTTGTTTACTAAGATAGCAATTAAAATACATACGGATTAATAGATGTAGGTTGAAAAGTTTGTGCCAAAATATCTTCATTTCATTTACCATGAAGATATCGTACGTTTGTGTCTTCGTGGTGTTTTTAACTATTTCAGTAATTGGAATTTCTGGTGTTTCAAGACAACAGGATTCCAGAAGGGAAATTTCTGATAGGAGAAAGAATCCAAAGAATGCATTTAATAATCCACAAAGAGCAATTCAGGGAACAGGTAAATTAGTAGCATCAAAAAATTTTGATAATTACGAAATAGTTGTGTACGAATATGAAGATCAATCCAGTGATGAGACACGAGAAACAGATGATGCAAAGTTTTCGGAGCAATCCGGTCCAGAACGAGCTAGAACCTCAAGTGATAAGCTTTCTGGAATACTGCCTCAGATAAAAGAACTGATTCAAACCAAATTTAGACTTAAGCATTTTGGCAGCTCTTCAGAAGAATGTAAGTTGAAAAGTGTATATTATGCTAGTTATTTCTGTGATTTCTATCAATGCATCAAATCTGTAAAAGAATTCTCTACACTAAAATATTAATGGTAGATTATTATAATATGAATTATAAGTTTTATAATGAATTTGTAGATTTTGACTACTACGACTACGGAAATCAACTCGATAGTCTCTCAATTAAAAGAGACTCCTCAGTATCCAATAATGTTACCACTTCGAGAATTACATCCAACAATATCTCAGTCGATGAGACGGAGAATATATGTCTCACTCCTGAATGTACTTTAGCTGCCGCAGAATTGCTTAGATCTTTGGATACCAAAGTTAACCCATGTCAAGATTTTTATCAATTCGCTTGCGGTGGATGGGTTAAAAGACATCCTATCCCTGCTCGGAAAGCGTCTTGGAATCAAGTGTTCTTAGTTGAAGAAAAATTGGACAGACAAATCAAAAGTATGTACTTAAATCAGAAATCTCTGTAATTCATATATCTGTATTATATATATATTAACATAGCATAAATAATATGGTCTCAACTATTATAGGTATACTGGATAGTCCCATCGATTTGAATGATCCTGTTCCTTTACAGCAGGCTAAACAATTTTATAGATCATGCAAAAATCATGGTAAGTCTTTCATGTACTTGCAAATTATAATACTTTTGCTGATTTGTAGTTTCCAAATTATTGAAAAGTAATTATAGTCCTTTGTAATTTGTTTTTGCTTCCAGTTTGGAAAGCCCATGCTTTAAATTAAATGCATTAAAAAATCTTTTTCAAAGGTAAATAATATCGTTAATTTTCTTTAGTTGAAAAAGGGGATGCTAGAGAGGATTTAAAAAGACTTGGGGATGCATACCTAAACGATTTCCAAGATGTTGTTAAAGATAATAAATTGGCAAATAAGCTAGGGAATATTCGCAGAAACCTCGGTGGAGACTTTATCGTTGGCATTAGAGTTGCTATTGATGAGAAAAACACAACTAACTATGTGATATATGTAAGGATTTATGAACTGATCAACCAATATTTAACATTAGCTTATGAATCAAAATCATTCTACTAATATCTAATGGGTATAATGTTTCCATTAATCATGACACAGTTGGACCAACCAGACTTTGCCTTTAATCGCCAATTTCTCCTAGCGAATTCAGGGGCAAATATTTTATCTTACAAAGACTTGATTCAGAAACTATGGCCCCTTGTTTATCCAGGGAAAAATGTGTCACTCATTTCGGATATTGCAGCTGAAATTGTTGCGTTTGAGATTCTTCTGGCAAATGTAATGCCCATCCATTGTTGTTCGGAAACCTACTATGAAAATGCATTAAAAATAAAAGCCATTTCTCAAAAACAGAATTAAACTATAAAAACATTATTGCTGTCCTGTATTACAGATTAGTTCGTCATCGGGTCAAAGAGCTAACAGACTAAATTTATACAATCCTTACAGCGTGGAAAACTTTACCAGAGAATTTTCTGACACAAACGAGGTAATAGATTCATTTGGAACCAGTTCCTATATTCCCTCTATATTTTATTTCGCATGCATTTGTTACTCTAAATATACAAACGAAATATGGAATTTGATGTTGTTGTTTTAAAGGTATTTAATTTGACGGACTATATCCGAGAGGTATTTAAAGAGGTCACAGACAGAGGCTATGACTTCGGTGACATTTCGAAATTGCGTATCATTGTCAGAGATCCGGCTTACTTCAAAAGAATTGGAAAAATGCTTAGATTTATTGAAGATAACAGAAGCAGTGTCATAGGTAAATTTATTTTCTTGAATGAAAATGAGAAGGATTAATGAGCAATGTATAACGAAAGTTTTAAAATTCTTTTGCAAGAAAATTATTTGCGTTGGAGAATAATAACTGAATACGGGGCAGCTATGAGTCGTAAGTTTCGAGATGTGGTTTACAAGTATTCAAGAGTTTTTGAAAATATTTTAGATTCAGCCACGGCCCCTCTAAGGTAAGAATCTGACATTTATGACTTTAAAAATTAGCGACTCATATAAGCATTTGTGCACATAACATAATATTAGTTTCATTTAATTGGGGATTTATTTGACAGAATTAAAACATGTGGAGAAATAACAAACTCTTATTTTGGGATGGCAGTGTCTTACAAATATGTACAGCAGGAATTTGGACAAGATTTTAAGCCCCAAGTAAAAAAATATCTATATCAAAATTCTTACATGTACACAGCAAAATTCTAATTTGTTTTCAATTTAAGATAAGTGACATGGTTAGCAATTTGATGAAATCGTTTGAAGGAATCTTAAATGAAACTGACTGGATAGCTACAAATGAGACTAGAAATCAAGCTCTTCTAAAGGCACAGAAAATGAAACCCTTTTTAGGCTTCCCGGATTGGCTTTTAAATACCACTGCCCTAAATGAACACTACAGAGGTGTATGTTGCAAATATTATTTTACCTTTTTATTATTATTACTCATTGGTAACTTCACCCATTTGTTATAGACGTTCTTATATAGTCTACCATAATCTGCAACTATATTATTTTACTATGGTTTGATTACATTCAGCTAAACTTTTCGAAACCTGATAATGTGTTTGAAAATTATCTACAAGTAACTCGGTGGCTGAATGCAAAAGCGTTATCAAATATTGGGTCACAAAAAGATGAGGAAAGATGGGTAGTTGACCCTTCAATTACAAATGCATTTTATTACCACACAAATAATGCTCTCAGTAAGTTTGCCCAACACTTAAGCTGTTGAAAGCAATTGAACGAGTGAATAGTTTAAATTAAATTTTAAATAACTATGCCTTTTAAATTCTGAATCTAAACAGTCTTTCCAGCCGGAATTCTCAAGCCACCGTTCTATTATACTGGAAATCAAATACAGGCTTTGAATTACGGGGCACTTGGTGTTGTAATGGGACACGAAATAACTCATGGGTTTGACTATACTGGTAAGTAGTCACTCAACTTTGTTCCAGAATTGCAAATCCTAGGTTTCCATTTAACTGAACTTAATTGCTATTCTGTAGGGAAAGATAGGGACGAAAGAGGAAACCTAAGAAATTGGTGGGATAAAAAAACGCTTAAAAATTACTTAGAACGAACTTTGTGTTTCATAAAACAATATTCCAAATACGTAGTTCCAGAGTTATCCTTTGGACTTCGACAAACACACGTAATTAATTAATATTTTGACAAAGAATAATTTACATTGATAATTGAAGTTGTTTTGCTATAATTTGTTGTGTTCTGTGCTGCAGTTAAACGGACGAGACACATTGGACGAAAATATAGCTGACAATGGTGGTTTGCGGCAATCATTTAAGGCTTATAAAAGCTTTTTAAAGAAAAATGGGCCAGAGAAACAATTGCCCGGATTAAATTACACATCAGAACAACTTTTCTTCCTTTCATTTGCTCATGTGAGTGTGTCATGATATTTATCCTACATTATATCTGCATTAAAGTTATGATGATACCCAGCACAAATACACATTAATAACTAAGTGGTTTTAATTACCTGTACATGCATAGTTGATGAATCAATTATTTGTAATTTTGTTTGCAGATATGGTGTGGGGATTACAGCTCGGAAGGACTTCAGGCTCAAGTACAGAGTGATCATAGCCCACATCATTTCAGAGTTAAGGGAGTCCTTGACAATTCTCCAGAATTTTCAGAAACTTGGAACTGTCCAAAACCCTCTAAAGACTCCTGCCGTTTGTGGTGACTTGCGCAATTCATTAAGAGAATGGGAACTGATATAGATTCATCTGCATGTAATAATAATAATAATAAAGATGTTGTTTATGTAATAATGTATTTATTTCGTTTAGTACGCAGCTACTCTATGTATAAAAGAAATTGTGTAATTCCTGTTACTATTTGTTGTATCACTAAATATTTAATTAAATGCTTATCACTACTATACTGAATGTATCGTGTCGGTAGATATCTACTACCTGATTGTTTAAGATGATATCGTGAAGAATATTTTTCTTAATTGTAGTTACTCAACGTTTGTCATGGCCTTATGCATAGAAGCGTGCAAAATAAGTGGATATAATTTAATCTAATGGTTCCGTTATGTTGTAGTATGTGGTTATGAATTGGTATTTACCTATATGTTATATTTATTTAATTGAGCCCTTTCAATAAATAGCATGTCACACCTAATTATAACTGACAGTATTCACAGAATGATATCTACTATACTCATGCATATATTATAAGAAGGTACTTTGTAATACTAGTATGCTCAAACTAGCTTTTACAATGCATTTAAATGCAAGATTTAGACTTAAAGCTCTACCGTGTATTAAGATTTAAAATCCTGAAGTGCAACGTATGTAAATTCGCTTTACACATAATTGCATTACTGTTTTAGTTTTATTTAATACTCGTCAGTACCACTCATTGTATGCACTCGAATTAATAAATATTAAAGGAGTTACAACGATTTTATATGCAGTTATCATAACCAAGATATCAAATATGTAGAGTAAACGTATCTGTGTCTTGTGTATATTTGCGGTTGGTGCTCTTCAGCTCTTCTGTAACAATGATTGCTTCTTTCGATGATAATCGTAACCGTGTCGAGCTGTTCGTAAGTACTCACTCATATGTAGTACATTGCACCATACAGATACAAAGTAAGTAGGTACTACTGACCCCCCAAATGCAGGTTTTCATGCTAAAAGGCGACAGCCAAGAGAGAAGATGTTTTGGTTTACTTGTGGGCTAATGAAGGTTAGTGTGCCACTTCAAGATGAATTTCTCGTGGCTAAAGATTTACTAGCATCTTGCTCTGTTGCATTTACTTGCTTTCAGAATATAGGAAGGTGCTAATGCAGTGCCTTAAGGATAAAGTAGAATTTTTTTCTACGAAATTGTGATAATATTATTTGTGAAGATTTCTATCAGTATTAAACATATTGACTGAAATAACATTTTATGGAGTTACAAAAGTGATTATCAACTTGTGTTTCAATACCTACTTCAGTTTTCTGTGATTATTTTAAACCACTTTTGTTACCAACTCCTGTAACTGTCGCAATCATGACGGAATATTATGTTCCCATAAGAAACCAACCATACATTGACATGTATTCCTTTGAGGAAATAGATCTTCCTTACTGGAGAAATTGGTTCGGAGAAAATTGGATTGTTAGTGTCTACATTGGAATTTTTTACGTTTCGTTTATCTTCCTTGGTCAACGCTACATGAAAAACAGAGAACCTTTTGATCTCAGGAAAGCGTTAGCTTTATGGAACTTCGGAATGGCATTTTTTTCTGCATTCGCATTTATAAGAGTTTTTCCTGAAATATTCTACCTACTCAGAAAGACAGATGGGATGTATCATGCTGCATGCAAAATGTAAGAAAATATCACCTTTTAGAAGCTGTCCCATTTCAATTTATTGTACTTGCAATTATTTGAGCTCGCAATTCTTTTACTTAAGCATGGATAAAATTTCAAATGTTTTGAAAATTGCATTAAAAATCTCTCTTTTGAATATGAGTGGAAGAGAAAGGACTGCAGAAGATAATTTGATATAATTGCATATATTTAAGACACGATTGCATTANTTGAATATGAGTGGAAGAGAAAGGACTGCAGAAGATAATTTGATATAATTGCATATATTTAAGACACGATTGCATTAAAAACTTGTTTATTCCTTATAGCGACGATCATGGAATGACGATGGCCTTTTGGGCACTGACCTACACACTCTCAAAAGCTCTGCAGTTGGGAGACACAGTATTCATAGTTTTGAGAAAAAAGAAACTCATACTACTACATTGGTAATACATTTTACCATTCTGATCGTAGCAGTTCAATCAAAACATACGAGCATTAAATTGTGGTTGAAGAATGGAAGCTATCCAAAGAATAAAGAGAATTATTTCATTCCTCAAAGATATCTATGCATTAATAAAATTCAAATGTCAATGTCTAAACGATTGTATGTGCTGGTTGTAATTTACTTTATGAAAAACGTAAATTGGAAAATAGGACATTGAATTATGAACAACTTGAATAATAATTCAATAATTCTAGGTATCATCACGCAGCTGTTATGATTCTGTCGTGGTATGCTTACCAACCATATATTCCTCTCCTCCGATTTGTGGGAAACATGAACTACTTTGTGCACACATTCATGTACGCTTACTATGGTCTCAGGGTAAGCATTTTTTGCTTTAATATGATTAAATTAGTCTCAAATTGTCCTGAGTTGTTTAGGATGAAGAGCTAATAGTAGTTTTCATTCTACCGATGTCAATGTATTAATGATACGTAATTGTGTGTATAATATTTACAGGCTCTGGAAATAAAACTTCCTAAGACACTCTCGCTTACTATTACTGTGTTAGAACTTGTCCAAATGGTTGCTGGACTATTTGCGACTATTTTCACCATTGTCGAATACAGTAAGCAACTTACAAATTGTATTGACGCACCATGAGGGCTATAAAAATAATAAAAATAAGATAATGAATCATCAGAATCATGTATACTTAATAACATACTATTTCTTCGTTTCCTTTAGATGGTGAACGCGGATGTCTTATAAGCGCAAGAGCCATTTCTACCAGTTGTGCAATCTATTCAACTTTATTTCTGTTATTTGCAAAACATTTCCAAACAACCGCATTCAAAAAAAGAAAAACCGCTTAGCCTTTTTTAAACCTTACTATGCTATTAGCTATTTACAGAAGTAATATGAATGTACCCACAGGAAAATATTGAAAGCTCTGGTAATTTTAGGGTTTTAATAAAGACTCAATTCTATTTTTCTAAGAGCATGTCATTTTTTAAATTCTCTTTTACTAAATACTTATTGTGTATCTTACAATGTTACAATCCCAAAGCATTTATGGTTAAATAAATAGAACTACTCAAATAGAACTACACGTATGTAGTTACGTTTTAGCCCTAACTAGTTGTCGGTGCGTGCGGCAAATTCTTTACTGAAATGATGAAATCTGAAAAACTGAATAAACAATGGCACATCTCATACCAGTTAGAGTTATGTAGAAAATCGATCGATCAATGGCAATAATTTTAATAGCAATAGTATGTAAAGAAATGAACCAAAATAATAGAGACAAACGCTTTGCCTACAATTTCTATGCCCAATTTTATTCCTCAATACCACTGCATGCAAGTGACTTACATAAAAATTTCTTGACCTTCTAAAGTTAGCCTATTACAGTACCTACATGTGGTTAAGTTTTGGGGCAGTTCTAAATAAATGGTCCAATATTTTTGGCGGATTGATGAGCATAAAACTTATTAAGCTTGCAAAGAGGATTGATATTCATGTCCAATGTGGAAACTATAATTTCTTTGCTTATAAAAGTTTACAGCAATTTAATAAATAGAAAAAATTTTAATGTAAAGAGAGATATTAAGTTTGAGACGAGACCTGAGTTTGTGTCCTTCACATTTCCTTGTTATTATTGTTCGTTGGATTTTCTTTACTTTGTCTTAGGGGCCTTTGGGGTAACTTCGGTTTAATACAGTCAATTTATTAAGTTATCTGTAAATGTAATTTAACAGGTTTTTTGAATAAAGTGACACTGACAATTCGGGCATAAAGTAACGAAAAAAGTCTCAGTAAATAAGTAAATCGAATAGTCACTTTAGAATTTAGTCACCTAAATAGTTTCCTTTTTGGTTTCCATTCCAGTACATCTTCGTGGTTGTACTTGGCTGTAGTAGGTATCTATTAAAAATGTTTACAGGATTGATGCTGCTGTGTCTTCGATTTGGCTTTAGTAATTTAGAAGTGGTGCCTGTTTTCCCTGTAGATTGGGATGGACATAACAAAGTAATGACAAAAACTAAGAAGAAATATAAATGGTTCTGCTGGTCCATGGGATTTATTTTAACCATTTTTGCAATATTTTATTTTGGCACTCGTCTTTTCAGGCAACTAATGCATCCAGTGGCCGATGTATCTGCAATAGAAATACTTATATGGATATTTTTTTTGCTTGCTTCTATTGGAACCATCTGCTTCAGTTTGTCATTTTTCTGGTGGGGGGATGAGGTATGCCTGGTAGCCTCGGAAGCACTAAAATGGGACGCTACATTAAAAGGTAATACCTAAAAACGAATTTATTAAGTAGATGAACTACTAACATCAGTACTGATAATTTTAATCGTGACACCTTAATATTGATGATTTAAGGGTTGTAAGTTAATTCTTCGAAAGTCGTTTGTTCAAATACCGTTTTTAGGGCAATATTAATATAGAATGCATTTTGATAGAACGCAAAAACAAATGTTCGAATACCGAATGCATATTGGTAGAATGGTAAAGCAAAATGTCCGAATACCGAATGCAAAGTAGTAAAATGGAAATTATCAAGGCACTGTTAATGTTTTGTCGAACAAATGTCATTCGAACATTTTGCATTCGGTGCTCGAACATTTGTTTTTTCATTCGAACATTTTGCATTCGGTATTCGAACAAATTGATTTTGCATTCTACCAAACATTCGAACAAATGACTTTCGAAAAATTTGCCGCACACCGATTTAAGGCTAAATCAACTACTTATAAGTATCTAATCCTATGTAATATCTTTCATTAGCTGCCTTTCCAGACAGTAGCAAACTATACGAAGGAAAGTTTGACATCATCGGGCATGTGTTGATGGTTTTCTTAACATTTGCCATACCAGTTGGTATCTTACTAGGGTGTTCCTGTGTTTTTGGAGGTGAATTCGTTCCCCTAAGAAGATTTCTCAAGGATTTTTCAATTGAACATTACATGGAAAACAAATTTCTTGTCGCAATCTTCGTTGCAATTCACTTTTATTACATCATGTACTTTGGCCACAGTATGGGCTTTTATTCCGGTCTCGCTATATTTTATATTGAAGGCACCATGGGATGGATGTCTTACTTTTCTAAAAACGTTTTGAAATATGCTCATCTCCTTGAAAGACAACACAGAATGCGGGAATTAAGTATATTATTACGTTACACAAGGAAGTACATTATGATCCTCAAAACTATTAACATAGTTGTCAACAATCACGCTGTCGTAGTTGCCCCTGCAATTATTATCATGTTATTTTCTATAGGTATGATTTTAAATTTTTTTGTAATTAAAATGAGGTGGCTAGTTCCATTCTACGCCACCTTTGCCTTCCGCTTCTTTGTTTTGTTGTTTCTATTTCTTGAAGCCATACTTTTGCCTTCCTCATCAAAGATACATACAAATTCGCAAGATTTTTCTTATAACTGGGCAACCCATAAAAACATTCTGATGAGAAAATGGGTCAAGTCTATTCGTCCACTAAGAATTAATATAGGCCCACTTTTTTTTGTAGAATACGGAACTTATAATCGTTTTATGACATTTCTGGTAGAGAATTCTATGACTATGTTGTTATTGGTCAAAGTAAAATAGTTAGTGTATGTATGTATAAT
>JABASH010003258.1:0-17033 GCA_019776445.1 Tomocerus maximus | reverse complement strand
CTTCGCCAATTAACTGATAATTATCATTACCTGCATGTATCTGAAGAGGCGAGATGCAGGTAATCATAATCTACTGTTTAGTATCGGTATATATTCGTTGCAGAATTAGGAAGACAATGCGTACCGAAATCAAACGACCCAATCATTTAAATTTTAACACATTTTGAACACACCTTACTATAATGAATTGGATAGAATTACCTGTAGGGTAATCAATTCGGAAATAATGATCTACATCTACAGTTATGTACGTGTGTGTCTTTCAATTCGCAATTTAAAAATTGTATGTGTGCGATTGCATATTTTTTGTGTCCTGAGTATCCTAACTGCATCTATGGAGAAAGTTCTATAATTGTGCTTCTATTATGAGGTGAGGTTTGTTTTATGAGGACCTGTTATGGTGGTTATTGAACTGCAAGGCATTTGTTATTGTATTACGTCATATTAATGGCTTTTACTCTCCTTTGACATCAAGAGGATAAGGATATTAATAGAATTATGTTTCTAGTGCATAAACGAATGTATAAAGAGAGTATGGGGTTGATTGACACTTAAGATACTATTAAATAAAATTATTCATACCACAACGAATAGGTATATGCAAATTACCCTAAAGTGACAATTCTTAGACAGCAATATATTGTACATGTAAATCTAATTTATGCTAAACATAAAGCTTTGAATTTTACATTAACTATTTAACTTGTAAATTACAATTTCCGAATGGCTAAGCTCGTTATTTCTGAGGATACCGAAATGCATAGTATTTGTAAAAGACATAATAAATTCATCTTTAGCATGTAGTTCCGCTTTGTAGTGACATTTACAAGAAGTAAATGTCAATTCTGTACATATAGGGACTACGTGCTGCTATTACTTTCCATATACCTACTAGGGATTCATAAGGAAGTGCATTATCTGCAAACACGTTTTTGTACCCTCGTGGGCACCATAAGTAGCAAAAAATCGAGAGTATCTGTTTCAGAACTTATGTAACCTATAGATAAGTGTGATTCGACCACTTTTCATGTTCAAGCGTGTAAACGTGAATACCTACAGTTACCCATAACATTCGATTTTGTTGCGAGGAAGCTTCTTTGAATCAACAAAATAACTCCGCATATACAAAGAGTGAAAAATAATCCTCTGCAACACTCGAACAACTATTCGAGAGGATATTTAAACAATTTAATTCATAATACTATATTATTACTTTCTGTTCCACTCTACTGCTTAGTCAGTAATTGTCAATTGGGTTACCAACTTTCTTTCTCATAGAACTTCTTCTTTTTGTTCAGTTGTAAAGAAAGATGTACGTCTAATTGTACAGAAGAAATGTTGAACATAGTTATTGCGAATGAGTTTAGTTAAGGTGTGTAATATGCTAATCAAATGACTCGAAATCAATTTTTCTTTGATTTACAATTTTAAAAAACAATACTTACGCCTTTGGCGTGTTTCACTTCTTGTAAAAACTTCCTGACGAATGTGACGATTCCAATTGAACAACTAATTAGAAATATGAAATGTAACACTTTGAAGAAACTAATTAGTGTATACGTTCAAAAAAGCACGTATATCTTGGTATCATTAGCCGTCTGAAAAATGTAAAAAATTTATTACGCAATAATGCAAACACAATGAACGTAATACAAAATCATATCATTTTATTGCTTTATGGATCCGATGGCACAAACAGGATGCTACAGATCATATTATTTTTTACATCAGCAAAACTAAATCAAAAACACTTAGGACAAGTCTATAAACACTAGGAAAAAATATACCTCAATGAAATATTTTGAAGACGTGGTATGACTGGTATGTAATGCTTATTATAATTGAGATAATATTAGCAGCAACAGTACGAAACTAAACTGCAGCGCTTACTCATTTGGTGTAATGGCAGAAAGGAAGATTCCCTAATCAGTCGACTAAAAAGTCAAAATGTCAGACTATGAATTTAACTACAGAACTCCAGAGCACTTTACTACTTTCATTCTTGCGTATAATATACCATCGTATTTGTGGTCTCTGAACTTTGTGTCTTTCTCTGCCAGCAAGTCTTGATTATTAGTTGCTAATAATTTACAGATCTAATTCATTCAATCGTAACATTTTAGCTAATTAAAGCTACCTAATTAGACATAAGTTGAGACAAAGACACAACCAATTAGTACAACTCCGTTGTAAAATCTCAATTAGGATCTATAGCGTAATCTTTACATTACATACGTAGTTACAATGTTAAGTACTACATAGTACATAGCTACAGATATAACTAGAATTTAATTTGAGCATATCTATATAAGACTACATTATTATTTTAAGACTAAACTGTAGAGAGCTGCGTACAAAAAAGAAATATTAACTACTATGCAGCTAAAACCACTAAAAATTCTTTCTACAATTTTATGACATGAATAATTGAAATACTGATATTACTCACAATCAAATAACATTAGGCAAATCACTTCCTTCGACTTGAATTTATATTGTTAGCAGAAAGCATGTGAGTTAAAATTATTGCTAGATAGCATACTTACAATTTTACCGAATTTCCTACAAGAGTTGGAATAATTATCATTGTACTACAAAAGATGTTAGCTAAAGTTGGAGTATATTAAGCAGCACAAAAGCAATATGCCTTTCTGTTGTCTAATTGTTACTTTTTGAACTTGTTACTTTTGAATTCATTTTCAATTTCATATTGTGCATCAACATCAAGTAATACAGAGATAGGATTTTTCGACTTAGACTAATTTCTACCACTACTCTAATTAGTTGGTGTCTCCAATCACAACTCTTGATGAGAAAGTAGACAGTCGGCAGTGTTGTAGTTTAGAATAGTATCCTTTACGTATAGATGTTTTCTCTTGACTTTGACTAATTTTGAGCTGCTATGTTATGTGACTTTATTCCATCTAGACAAGAACCAGGCACATTCACTTTTGTCTTTTGAAGTTAGTCTACCTCAGATGCGATGCGCTTTGGAGTACCGATTGGGTTTTAAACACTTTATACAAAGCAAAACATGCTGAAGACACAATTAAGACGCTTAGACCCGTTCTTGCCCAACTGAAGTTTTCTTGCGGTAAAATACCCAGTTTCCTCAAGTGACTGTTAAAATCAATGAATTTACAATTAGTACGGGTTAATAGATATTATTTAGTAAAATATAGCACACAAAGTTTATAGTTGGAGTATTATTTCCACGGGTAATTTTTTTAAATTCTTTAAATGAAAAATGAAAATAATACAAGACAGGACAGAATGCAAAATTAAAAAGTTAGCTTGCACTATATCTATAGCGTTAGTAATTGACATTTTTCTCTATGATGATGATTCTAGTGGTCGTAAAGTGCAGGTGTACTAAAACTAACAACTAAACACTATAGTATTTTGTGACACACTGACAAGTGACAACTATAGCTAAAATACTTGACCTGAACTAACCTGTTTTTATAAAACACCATCCATGCCGCTTGAAAGCGACTGTATGTTTGAGAAACAAAATATACCAACAAAAAATTGTGTAAATTATATGAAAGTACTTTGATTTACTATTAGAAATTGAAACTTACGGGAATGCAGCCATTGTAGCTAGTTTTGTGTATATCTCTTTGTTGACCTTTTCAACACAAGAGAAACTGTGTGGGGGTGGCAGCCTATACTTAGCACAAAAAGCACTTGGCTGTAGAATATAATCTTGAAGTACTTCTCCCAAATCAGACTTGTTGCCAACGATGAGGACAGGGATTTTCAGTGTAGAGTAATAATTCTGAAACAGATGTACTTTGTCATTGTCATGTTTAAATTTATGAACTGCTAAACAGTTAAAGTTACTTACGAGATAACATCTAGCAATAAACTCAAAAGATTTTGGGTCAGAGGCATCATAAACAAGACAAACAACGTCACACATTACTTCCGATGTCGGAAGAATGTCTAACACCCTATTTAGATCTATATCTTGCATTACGAGATATTTTTCTTGGCCATACACTTGAACCATGTTTACAACAAACTTGGGCAAGTCTTTACATTCCAACGAAGCAGTGGCCTATAAGATAAGCAAAGACATGTTGTAGCAATTAAAACATCTTAAACTTTGAGTTATTTTTAAAATAAGCAATTGCCTCTCGTGTTCTTCCAAGTAAACCCTGACAGATGGTAGTTTTTCCAACGAATTTAGCTCCTATAACGTGACACCGATACACATTACGGGCAGATTCTTTTTTCGCCAAGTCTAGACGCTTTTCTCTAGTCACTATAATAGTACAAACATAATCATAAACCAGTTACAGTTTTACATGTGCAAAAATTGCGATTTAAAATATTACTAACCGCTAATGGTTTCTAGTTGATTCTTTTCATCTACTATAGGATAACCAAGATATGCCATGTATTCCATAGTCCTATTAACATCTAGTAAAGTCGTCAGAACCCATTGGCAAATAAAACCGGAGTAAGTTAGCCATCCTTTATCATTAGTTTGAACACCAAAAAACATATTCTTGCTCCATGGAATAGCAGGACATATAGAAAAGAGATTCATAAGTTCTTCAGGACTAAGGGCACGATCACGATCTTTGTCATATTTTACAAATATAGAAGTAAAGAAGTCGAATCCCATTTGGTTGAGTTCTGTCGTGCATCCAAACGGTACATTTAATCTGAAAAAATAGGTGCGAGTAACATTTGAAACTTAAAATTATTATATCGGTGTAATATATGAAACTATTCTTATGAGTAATAATAGAGGTAATAAAATATTGAAAGCCCGTGTACTTACAATGGACACAGATAGTCATTCATCACGTCAATATCGTCATCGTACCCAAACTTCCTCAGAGCTGTCCAAGTTGTCTCATGTTTACCTCGTTGTATAAAAAGAGTATGGAGGACTAGAAAGCCTATATTATTAGGGAGATCAAGTTAGTTAAACAATGTATTTAATAATTTTAATATGTAGGATATATCATTATTTATTGTATCGTTTTACCTGAAAGTGTAATACCATTGTTAACAACTCCATCATCAGCATTACGTTGAATAATTGCTTTGACAGAATCTAATGCCTGAGGTTGAAGGGGAGCATCATAGCAAAACTTTTGAAAACCGTACATTTCCATATCATCCAAAACCCCGTCGTTGTTCATGTCACAAATGCGAAATATTCTTTCAAGAGCTCGCTTACATTTTTCAGTTAACTACAAAGTGAATATTAACAATGAAATAATTTATTTCAATTTTTTTATAATAAACATGATTATCAATTCCAATGCAGCTCTTACCTCTTTTTTATCCGAATCGTATAAAGGAGATGTAGGATGAAGAACAGCCTTTTGTGCATAGAAGAATAACTCAGAAACATTCCTAAGGCTTTTGGCTGAACACTAAATATAGATTACAATACATAAGAAAATACTTTTGTCGTAAAGAAAATGGTTTCAATTCTTAAATACCTTCATCAAATCACTTTTATGAATAATTTACCTCGATACAGGTTTCAATTTCAGCAAATTCTTTCATTAACGGGACAACGATCTACATAAAGATAAAACATTAATTTTACGACCAAATGATACATACGAATCTTATTTAATTACAGTAAAAGTTACTCACATCCATAGTTGTATAATCCACTAAATCAATTTTATTGCCCACAAGTATTATCGGAGTTTTATGAGGTTCACCTAAAGTCTGTCTAATAAGAGGTAACCAATACGTGCTGATTTTCTCAATGCTTTCTTCATCGTTAACAGCGTAGACAATACAGATTACGTGTGCGCGAAGAATTTCGTCCGTCAATTCTGTTTCCGACTGTTCAGCGGCTGTAATATGAAAAATGACCAACAATTAGATAAACCACTATAGTGCCAAGTTAATATTTTACAGAAAATAAGCAATTAATAGAACGTTAATTAGATGCTAATTATATATATAATTATAAATATTACTAGAATAGTCGACAATATGAGTAGGAACAAATTCTGGTGTGACATCAGCTGGTATTCTATAAACAGTATAAATATTTATTTTTGCATTTATTAAATCTCCCTTCATTGTTAATAAATATAAATAAACGTCCAATACTTGGGGCTTCTATCAATAAAAATAGCTGACTGACTTACGTGATTTCTTCTGATTTGGGAGGAACTTCGTCTGAGAATTCTTCACTGACTAACGACAAAATAACCGATGTTTTTCCCACATTTTTTTCTCCCACCAAAAGTATACGTACATCCCGTCGCAACTGATTTCTAAACATATCCCTGGAATTGGAATCCCAGCTTTTGCTTAGAGACGATGACACTATTGTAAGAATTTAAATAGTGACATAAATTACAAACAGAAATTGTTTCATCAATGGAGATTATAACACAAAATTCGTCTAGATATAAACTTACTAATTGTGTTTAAAGGGCAGTACTGGAGACGACATACAAACTTACAAAGCTCTACAGTAAAACACACAAGAATGAATTATGAAACTGTGCGTTTGCAAAAGCAAAGCCATTCTAAGTACAAAACACTACTACGACTAAATCACTGCGGCATAACACAAGAATCCTTTGTCATTTGCCGCAGAGTTATTTTGCATACATTTTTTCCTCAATCATGCATAATACAACCCTTCAAACCATCTATCACAATCAAAAGCACAATAGTTCACATTTGAAAAGGTTGCCTTGCAACAGTCTAATAAATTTTCCTTTTGTAACTGGCTTTCCTTCCTTGAGCTTTATGCAAGCTCGGTGACTTTTTAATCTACTTTTGACATAAAAGTAGTGCTTTCACTACTTGAGTTTCTTTATTTACATATAAATGTACATAAAACTGTACCTAAAAAATAAAATAAAACTGTACTATATAAAAGATGTACATAAAAATTGTTATCGCACCTACTAAAAGCTACTTTCACTTTACTTTCACTTTACTTTCACTTTGGTGAAAGGTGTGCGAACGTGATGTGAAAGTTTTATAAGATCGAAAATCGTTAAACTTTTTAAGGGCCTTAGAACAGGAAAGAAATCAATTCACATTCGGACATGATGGTGTCAAGTAATAGTATTTCATAACCTTTAAAATACATTCTACATTAAATGCAAGGCGATTCTTCATGCCTTGCACAATCAGGACAAAATCGATACCCATATGATTCAATTCAGTGTATCTATTTATATGAGTCAGAAAAATTAAAGGCTGGTTGCAATTTCACTTCTCTGCTCTATTTTGTATATATTTCTAGCACAAATCAAAAAGTATCGGCAACAAGATCTCTTTCATCGAAAATCGTCTACATCAAACCATATACAATATACGCACGCATAATATATACAAAAGCAAATAACTTACTTATTTTATATTGATGCTATAAAAATTTTGAGCAATCAAATTGGATAGCAGTAAAAATTCAAGAGCCAAACGCTGTTCTGAATTTGTGAATGACAAAAATTTTCAACTTCCAGTTTACTTGCAGTGGATTTATACCTTCTTCCCTTTTGTATTGTCTGCGTAGATTTCTTGAGTCAATAAAATGATGGTTGTAAGAGTTATTTATAATAATCTGCAAAAATTTCTGCTCAGTATAGTAGCCACAGCTCAGTGTTGTTAACTGAATGGCAATTTTTAGTTGTCTTTAAGTCGGCCTGCAAATAAATTCAAAATAATACACATTTAGAAACTTTAATCCGTTCGTAATTTGCAATATGCTGGGGCAGACCGGATATAAGTATACCTAAAAACAATAAGCATCATAATCAGTGCATAGAAATGGTGCCAGAAGGTCTTGACATTGGATTGCTATTTATGAGGCCATTAAGCCACAAATCAGTATCATTTCCTTCAAACGCTACGATAATGATATTTAAATAATCTAATTTCTATACTAATTAGTGATTGTATTTACATACCTTTACAAGTTTTTTCGCCGAATCTATACACCTGCCTGGAAGCCAATTGTTAAAAACACTAGAGCTCCGGCTGTGGAAAAATGGGAGAAATATTATGACAAAAGTAAATCCAATTGACAGAAGGGATTGGCAAGGGCAATACTAAGCACAATAGTTACTACAGAACTACAGACAGACAGGTAAGCTTTTTGTGCTAATTTTCGTGGATATTGGTACAAGGAAGATTTTGTGCGGAAAGAAACCAACTGAAGCGTTTGAAATTGGAGCGTGCAAAGGTCCTGAGATTGCGGGTTCCTCTTCTTCGTTTATTTGCATTGCATTGGTTGGATGAACTGAAATGTTGTTCTGCAAATCTACTGAGCACTAATTGAATATTGCAATTATAATCTGCTTCAGAACTTTGGCAATTGCCAGATTGGCACTGCTCTAGCTGTATCTGTTATAAAGATTCGTTGTATATGGGTTATTGTCTAGTAACATAAATAAACACTTCAAGTGCAATCATCCCACAAAAATACACGTCAACCGGGTGGACATTCACAATTCACGAAAGCTTCCTGTTTATTTTGGCTCTTTCTTAGGAAAGACTGTAACTAAATCCGACTTTTGATTTTCGGATTGGGGAGACAAAGATAACGGTAAGGATAACGGAAAAGTAAAGTGTAAATATTATGGATATATACAGGTTTCAATTCAAGAATATAACACCCTTTCGGGAGTTACGAGTTTCCGGCCTTTCTTCCCGTTCCGTTCTCCCACAAACTCGAAGCTCCAAGAGGGTGAAGGGTCAATTCACAATAATTACGCTTACCGTATAGCTGTATTTAACTCTCCCCCTCGTACCCCCCGGAGTGAACTATTAATTTTTCGCATAAAACCAAGGGTGAAACAATAGTTAACCCTGTGAACTAAATCGAGTTATACGGTACTTCTTATGATTGATGATTTATAGCAATGTAGAATATCACTTTCCCACAATGTAGAATGAATGCGACAAAAAATGGCCTATTTCTATAATGTTTCATTGTTTGCAGTTTTACTGGAGATTCTATACTATCTGGAGAAGATATTCCTGAAAAAGTTCTTCCGATTTCTAGCTTTCGCGAATACAGTTGTAATATTTTCCAAGCTTACAAACTACTACACTCAAGATGAATTCTATTTCGCATGCCATCCGTGTCAGTCTTCCGGAGTACCTGAAAAATTTGCCTGTTCCAGATTCCATTGGAGGTTTCTTTCGTTTGGGAGGTAATATACTTTCTATGTCAAAATATGTTCTATAATATTTTTACGTAGAACTATGTAGCAAATACCTATTATCAATATCAACTCCAACTCTATTACAAAATATTTTAAATCCCAAGGTAGGTGAATGATTTAGTAGATATTCAAACTATAATGACAATGACTATAATAAAATAAAATAAACCGAATAACTTGACAAAAACAGAATTCTGCAGTAATCCTTATTTATAATCGCGCTAACAACTCTCTGTGACGGGGGAACCTGCCCCAGAATATCCCGTGGTAGATATTGAATTAAGTAGCTAGTGGGTCGCAACTTAATAGTAATAAATAGTAATAAATAGTAATGAACGTAGGTCGATTTACCGATATAAATGTCATCATTTTGACTGGGGTTTAAAATAGAAGGATATAAGATACATATACTTTTATAGTTTTTATTTATTTTAGTTATCCTAGTTTATAAATTGTACTTAATTTTCTTAACTATTTGAATTTTGTAATCGATTCGATAGGATTTTTTCACATTATGTTGTAATTGATTCCAGTGTCTGATTGGCTTGCTCTTACCCCTCTGGCGGCCTTCTTTGCAGGAACTGCTTATCTAAGCTATCAAGCTCTTTGTCCGGAAGCTCATAAGAAGAGGGCTGAGAAGGACAAGCCTAAGGTCAATCTAAACATTAAGAAAGACGATCCAAAAGTCGTTGACACTGTAGACATTGAAGATATTGGCGACAAAAAAGTATTCTGTAGATGCTGGAGGTCTAAGAAGGTGAGATGTGTTTACTTATTTTGTTATTCAATGAAAAAAGATGTTTTAGCATACAAAAATTATATTGTTTGAATTTCTTTAGTTTCCTTACTGTGATGGGGCTCACAATGCCCATAATGAGGAAACTGGTGACAACGTAGGTCCTCTTATCATCAAAAAATAGAATTTAATGCTCAAGTGGAAGAAAAGGAAATAGGTTTGTTTCATTTCGACATGTTTAAGATTAATTTTTGGTCTTCTGTAAACCCAACTATCAATAATATTATTATTGTACCTACGTAAAGCTGTGCATTTTGTCTCTCTTGCGGAGTTGGACAATTAATTTTCGATAGTAAATGTAGGTTAAATTAAATACCTAAACTATAGTTATTTCTAAATGTGCCTGATTAAACGAACAATAAAGTAACAGTACCGTAATTTCATTTAATCCTTCTACTTAAAATCGTACACCAATTAATATTTTCCGAATTTGGATGATTTTTCGGTGTAATGTTCCGAAATTAAAATACTAGTTCGACCAATGTGTTGGGAAAACTTGTGTGTGTATAAGACTATCTTATGTAAATAAAACTTGGTAATGTATATATTTAAAATTACATTATCAAATGCATAGTAGTAAAGTAAGGACCATTGGTGTTTAGTGCATATTTAGATTACCGATAACACAATATTCCAAAAATTCAGGATTCAGAATTCAAATTCAGAACACCTGAATAACACTGTAGTTTCAAATAGATATGTTGTGATTATTTGTAGCAAATGTATTTGTAATGTCGTTGTTTGGTTTCATTGTCATTGTACGGATACAAGGTATAAAATACTGTTAATGTATAAATAAAAATTAAATCATTACTGAAGGTGGATGTTTTAGTTCGTATTTTCAATTCCGTATTCTCGTATTGCATGAATTAACACTAACTAATGTAATTAACGCTATCATCAACTAATACAATAATAATTCGAAGAAAATATTTATTAAACTTGTGAAATAACAACACGAAAATATATTTTATGACTATAAGCCTGAAGCCTCTAAAAAGACAATAATACAGCAAGCACGGTACCCCCAATGGAAGTGAAATGGAAGTTTCATAATCATAAGTACGATTTAGTACCTCTTCCCTGGTTAATGCATTATTTTTATTTTGTACATTTGCATTTGGTTAGTATTACTGAGGCAGATCATAACGCTGCCACTGCCCCTGGTGTTGTGTCCATCCCGTATTTTGCTCTTGTTTACGCCAATGTTTCAAAATCATATCTGCCCCTTTCTCACCTAAGAAATGAATTACTTCCAGATTAATATCAGTAAGTTATACCATCGTGGTTATACTAAAACAACTGATTTTTATAAATAAAAACTTGCCTATCATCATGGCCCCTGCAAAAAGAATTAATAGCAATTGCTTATAACAACTCCATGTCAATATTCATATATGGATATCATAGGATATTTATTATGCATATCTTACCAGCTTGTGTATTAGTTACTATCAATAGTGGCATAACCCTGGAAGGAGGAACAAAATAAAATTAATGTGCATAATAAGAATAGATCAGTGAATTAATAGGTTTCAAAATAAAATGAAATAAATGCAGCCTTAAGTAGGAAAAGAAAACGTACGAAGCATCGATAACCTGAACACAAATTAAAAATCATTAAAATTAATCCATGTAGCAGATGTACTATTAAATGGAAAGTTAAATTTTAATTTTCAAACCCTGAGATTCCGTATGTTGTGGACCCGAAGTTCAGGGTCAACAACTGAGGTTTTCGTTGCGCCATATGGGCCCTGAAAATATCAAATCACATTAATTTACTTATTCTATAGATGCTATATTCTAATATTTGATTATATTTAGCTAAAAACGAAAAAATCTGGACGGACCATGGACGCTGTTCCGCAAGGATGATGCAGAGTGACGCTGTATCTCCTTACATAGCATTCGATGTAAGGATCAGACCTGAACGGTAAATGTTCACACCCGGGCAATGGAACCTACAGTAATTAGAGTTGATTTATATTATCCATTATATTCTCTAGCCTAAATGTTGACTTTATGTAACAGTTTTCTTTTCTCATCGTACATCTGTGAATCTTGCGCCTAGTTGTTGGAACGTGGTTGTATTTTCTACAAGCTGAAAGGCCGATTTGACACCTTGGATCAGAACTTTCAAATCTATGTCGTGTGGATCGCTTAAGTACCTTGGATCTATAACTAATTTATCGCGAGGACTCGTTCCTATTTAAGCATATGAAGATGAGGAAATTGAAAATAAAGCATAATGTTACATAATTAGTCATATTTGTACAAAGACAAGAAATGTAGTATTTTTCTTAAGAATCCCATTCCATGTAGATTCCCAAAAATTAACTTGAAAAGTATAAGCCTATACCTCCCAGTTTAATGTACCCTCTGGAATAGGGTCTTGCTCCGGAAATGGACATTAGAAAATTCTCTTTACCAATGGCATGTTCGTAATAACGATTCAACTCATCCTCTTTGAGATTGAATGCTTTTGCAACAACTTGTGGGAATGTTCTAGTTTTCATGAAAAAGAAAAATTATTATAGTGTGTAAACGACAATAATAATCATTAACAGCACTGCCGGATATACGTAGCAGACATTTTACCTGGTAAACGTGAACCCAAAAAAGAATATCTAAAAAATTGAAACAAAATTGATATAGGTATACTTGATATGTTTGTTTATGATAATATAAGTATGTCTTATGCTGTATGCAAGTAATCAAAGAAGTACCAATATACCTGTATATCAGGCCAATCGCCCTCCCCTCGATCTTTGGCAAAAGACGAAGAAAATACACCTGAAGCTTGGGCACCCGATGAAGATAACACACCTGTATTATTTCGTAAGAAAAATATTAATCCTATTTCACAGCTGTTCCTAAAAATTGTGAAAATATTCGAGAATTTACACACCTGAACCTGTAGTAAACCATTTAACAAATGCCCCTGGTGTTACGTCTCGATCCAATACTACTGTCCTGGGTTGGTCGATGAAAAAGGGATTCAAATATACGGCCAAGTGATCTTTGATTTAGAAATTATCCCAAACATTCAGTTTCAATTCGTGTAAAGTATACACTCAATATTTACTTATTTTTACCTTGAAGATTTTCGCCCACCGGAAGATTGTGTCGAACAGGAATCTAAAATATTTGAAACAATTAATCTTAGGAGTAATATTTTTCCCAAAAATCATGACATGTATGTATCTGAGGTAAACTGACACCCAACTCCTCCAAATGATGACGAGGTCCTATACCAGACAACATCAACACCTTTGGTGTTGTAATAGCTAAAAAGTTACACAGATATTTGTGATACAAATTATTGTCAAACCAAAAGACCTATCCTAATCCTTAAGTGTATGTATTCATGAAATATTTTTTATAAAAACCAACTTCCAGCAGATATAACGACTTCTTTTGTGGCAATAGCTCTATACGTTTTACTATGTCTTTCATATTCCACTCCATAAACTTCACTGTTAGTGTCATCTTTAAATAGGACCTATTATTAAATGATCTTTAGTTGATTAGTTAAAAATGGGATTTATGCATGTAATGAAAATAATCCTTTTTACCTTCGTGACTAGAGAATACTTTCTTATAGTAAGAGATTTCCGAGATCTGATCGGTTGCAAAAATGCTCGGTAAGGAGCGTGTCTCACTCCACTTTTAGTCGTATGGTATAATGTGAAAAATCCTTCAGTATGTGGTGCATTAATGTCTATTTCTGGGTACCCAAATTCTTGACCGGCCTGTATTTGTAAATTGTAATTCACGTGTAAATATAATTAGATTTTAATTATTAAATGGAAGTTCTATGGTCTGTTGACAAAGCACAAAAAAACAAACCCGAATGAATTCGTTGGCAAGTCCAACATACTCTGGTATCTGAAAATATTCATATATTTATATTTTCACTTTTCTTAAGGTTTCGGCAATAATTAAATTATGTTTTATGTACTACCTACCTCAACAGCCAAATCACCATTAAATCCATGATATCGACCTGAAAGAATATAGTGCAATTTCAAGATTTAAATAATTGTTGTACACAAAATATTTAAACCATGCTAGAAAAATCCCTGTATTTTTATGTCTTGTTGAATTAAGAGAGTAAATAATTAATAGTTGTCATTAAAGAAAACCTTTCCACATTACTTACGATCACCATTAGGGTCTCCATAAGTTTCAAGGCTGTTGAAATATGGAGTTACACCTTCATAACTAAATAGGTAAATGTTATTAGTACATTTAAATTGATTTTTGCAGTATATAATGAGTTCATTTCCATTAGTAGCAATGTTATTTATAAATTCAAACAGTAACCTCCATGAAGGATCTCCGGTAATTTTTGCCCAGGAATCGTAGTCCTTCTTATGACCTGTGAAAACAGATAAATAGGTATTTTTTACTTTGGACCACAAAATTTTATTTAAATGAACATTTAAATATTTAAATAAATAAATGTCTAAAAATATTACCTTTCAGATACAACAGCAGATTAATATTCCCTAAAATGAGTGAAATTATCACAAAACAAAAAGATAGATTAGTCTTGTCACTGTCACACAGTAGGGTATTCTGAATTTTTATAATTTTCATTTTCACCTGTTCCACCTGCAAAAGAAAAGATACAAAAAAGTTAGGGGTAAAATTGGCAGCAGATACATTTCGGCACTACAGCTCAATAAAATTATTATTTTCTTATGTACAAAAAAATTGCATATATTTATAGGGAAGAGTTGAGTTGGGATACTCGTCCCAACATAACCCTTCCCTAAAAGTGACAATTCATTGCATTAGTGTAATAATAAATCCTACAGGCCACAATTTTTCACCATTAAAACTTCGAGAACATTTAGCCATCGCTGAAAAATTGTGGCTTTGCAAGATATTGGCAATTTCGAAAAGGTGTTTAAATAAAAGAATAGCTAACCAAGACTTCTGCCAGCGGACCAACTAGATTGCTAAATCGCAAAAAATAAAAAAGTAAATTATTGCGGTAAAATTTACTAAAAACCAGAACTGATTACAATAGCTAAAAGTTTATTATTATAGAAATTAGCGCAGTTATACCCCATTCACTGAGTTAAGGCTTCCATACTTTTGCGGAACCGTATCGTGCATCCAATCTTAATTACAAAGTATTTACTCAGAAATTACAATTTATTACATTTTTCCATCTGTATCATTATTATAACATAGGTACTAGTACTTTAGGCTACAGCCTCATAGACATTAGAAAAGGTATAGGCTAATAATTGACTACTCAATAATTTTGAATATTACTTGTTCTATACTTTTATATGCATGTTTCATGTAGGCTAATAAACCTTTTGTGTTTGTTTTGTGTTATACCTGTTTCCGGATAGCGTATTAAGAAGAGTGAGAATCCTGTAACAAAATCATTTGCATATTACCTGAGCATATTG
Organism: Tomocerus maximus; assembly: GCA_019776445.1. NCBI lineage: Eukaryota > Metazoa > Arthropoda > Collembola > Entomobryomorpha > Tomoceridae > Tomocerus > Tomocerus maximus. Next base: position 1,626 of record JABASH010003258.1, on the reverse strand, counting down.
TTTGTTGGCATTTTTTTGTGTATTAGAACCGTGTAAAACCGCTGCTTACCTGGAATCGCCTAGAAAAAGTACTTAAGATTTAAAACGTGCTTCATATTAGATTCACAATCAGCATGTCAATAAAAGTTTTAGCACTCACTTGTAAGGGATTAGGCTCTCCTCCTGCTTCAAGAAGCAAAACATTGTAATGCCTCGATAATCTGTTTGCGACAACACTACCTGCACATCTGCGAAGACACGGAAAAGGAAAACACAAAAACAATTTAAAAAAATATTCTTTCATGTAGATATGATGGTGACAATTTTATTTACCCAGCTCCAACTATTGGGAAAAACAAGATACAATTGCATAAAAATTAGGATTAACTGTAGATTAATGTTATTATTGCAGATATGGGAATACACAAAATGTTGCACAAATACCTATGATAAAGTCGAATGTATCAGCAGTGTCCTTTCTGGCAGCTTTGGCATCTTGATGAATATCCTGGTTTTGCCAAGCAGCAAGAAACACTCCTAATGATGCTAGTGAGTAATACAAAATTGGCAGCCATAAAAATTTAATACCCGTTGCCACTTTCCGGGTAACAACGTCCCGAATGAATCCACCCATTGTGTCAAAACTATCTTATTCAACTACTAAACGAAGTGTAGAGTATTAAAGAGATCTAAAGCTGTCCATACTAATGGGCCAATGGCTTAAGAAATTAAGTGCTGATGACTAGAAGTAACTAAAGTATCCCACAATTTTGGTTGACTACTCTTCTGACATAAGCTCAAGAATGAAATTGGCGAACAGATTTTGCTAAATGAATTACTATAGTAGCTTATTGTACCATTACGTTAGCATGCTTGTTCTTTACTTGACGTTCCAATTTTCTGTCAGGTAAGAAGCCTCTATGCTGTGTGCCTTGTTATTACTAGCCCCTTGTAGCCACACTATAAAGAAAGTTACATTCACGTATAAAGCATATCACAAGGCTTATTATGAGATTTAAGTATTTACAATAATTCACAATAAAAATGCATTGCAAATTCATTTCCGGTCGTGGGTAATACAAGAATGCAACTCAAAATTATAATGCACTTCGAATCGAATTACCATTGTCCTTATCATGCAACAATTAATACACTGAGATACATATCAATGCTTCTCACTATCACGCACATAGGAAATCAAAAACATTTTGTACTAATACTTATCTGTTGTCGGTATAATATGCTACTACTTGCTTGCTATTTTTATTGTTTTTGTTTACAACAGCTCTTTATTATGTGGTCGATACAGTCGCTTGACTTGTGACTTGACCGCATAATTATAGTACTTTTAATGATTTCCGAATGCATTCTTAAATGCTACTACTTAAGTATAATAAGCGAATAACATGTAAATGAAAAAACAGGAATAATATGTATTTATGTACATATTTATATGGAAAATAGAGTCAAGAAGTGTCAATGTGAAAGTAATGCCGTAAAAAGTAAAGGACCTCAGTACCATGTAGTTCAAAACGGCAAAGGATGTATGTGTTACAGTTAGTTTGTACAGTTGGGAAGCTTATACACGTACTAGTAAGTTTGTACATCAATTTTATTTTGAAATTCCATGAAAGGCTCCATAAGCGT